>PVIU01003928.1:0-135614 GCA_004026605.1 Ondatra zibethicus | reverse complement strand
CTGGGTCTTGAGGAAGGTTGTTTCCTAATTTTCTGAGAAATCGCCACACTGACATCCAAAGGGGTTGTACCAGCTTGCATTCCCACCAGCAATGCAGAAGTGTTCCCTTTTCTCCACAGCCTCTCCAGCATAAGTTGTCATCAGTGTTTTTGATCTTGGCCATTCTTACAGGTGTAAGATGGAATCTCAGAGTTGTTTTTATTTGCATTTCTCTGATGACTAAGGATGTTGAACATTTCCTTAAGTGTCTTTCAGCCATTTTAGATTCCTCTGTTGAGAGTTCTCTGTTTAGGTCTGTGCTCCATTTTTTTATTGGATTATGTGTTCTTTTGTTGTCCTTTCTTTCTTTCTTTCTTTCTTTCTTTCTTTCTTTCTTTCTTTCTTTCTTTCTTTCTTTCTTTCTTTCTTTCCTTTCTTTCTTTCTTTCTTTCTTTCTTTCTTTCTTTCTTTCTTTCTTTCTTTCTTTCTTTCTTTCTTTCTTTCTTATAGTCTAGGAGTTCAACCCATGGAGTAGTGCCACTTACGTTTAAGATGGGTCTTCCCAGTTTAATTAACCCACTGTAGAGACTCCTAACAGACATTAGGTGTAATTCCACGGAGACTCTAAATCCCATCAAGTTGAAAATCAAGATTAACCATCAAGGGCACTCAGTCACAGATTGAGCTCCAGCGTACTTATAGCTAGGACAACAAAGGAACGTCATCATTTATATAGTTTAACTGTTGGGACGATTAAGACTGACTTGATGCTGAAAAGAGACATAAGAGGTGCATTGCTCTAAGACCTGAGAGACATTTGTCCTTTTGCTGCCGAGAAGGTGGGACGGTGACTGGAGGCAACTCTGTCCATCAAATAAGCAAAACGGTTTGTGTGTGTGGTTTGATAGGAAGTTCCTGTACCGGTTCTAAGCAGAGCCATGGCCACTTCATTAATAGCCCTGACATTACCCACCTGAGTCTGCCGAGAGGATCATGGAATCTGGAGCTGATTCATCTGTATAGACACACAGGGGACCACTGCTTCAGGCAGTGAGGAACACACACCCCTCTTCCAGCTAAACTAGATAGTGGCCACCCCACGAAGTACTACTCAGCTGGGGTGTTAGTGGTGCACAGGTTACCCGAGTGTGTGAGAGGATGGGAGCGTGGGGTTCACAGTGATGAGGGGGTTCATTCCCATCCTTCACCCCTCTCACGGCGGAGTTTTTAGAAAATGAGATCGTGTAGCTGGAAAAGTGTCATGGGAACGAGATGGCTGAAATGAAGTATGTTGCATTGATCTTGAAATTATTACTTGGTTATGAAAAGTTGATGAAAGTTGCTTGCGTTGTAAAAAGTAGGATTTAGTCAAGTGTTTTCAAGGCTTTCAGGGCCCTCCCTTTATCCCAGGATCTGCTGGTGGTGACTCTTGCCCTGAATGCCAGGCCCTGCCACCGTCATCATTATCCCTGCCTGTTTCCAGAAGAAACCACAAACTTAGCACTGCATTGTGAACCACGCTTTCTCTTCTCTTCCTGTCTCCTGAAACCTCCCAAAGGACAGAAATGGCAGAGAACACAAAGAATTGTTCTCTGTTCTGGAGGCCGAAGGCAGCTGGGGACCAAGACTCACGTGGTTCTCCACTTCTCATCTCCTTGTCAACCACAGCAAGAGCATGGAAACACAGCTGCCCCATCTTGCTGCCTCTCCATGCAGTGGCCTACAGGGAATCTGTGATGATCTTTAACTCGTGTGTGTGTGTGCGCGCACACACACACATGCTCATGCATATGTTATATTCATGTTGTGAGATATTACCGATTTTGGTGGTGCATGGGAGAACAATCTTGATTTCATTCTTCATGATGGCTTCTTCACTTCTCCAGATGAGAAAGACAAGCGTGAATGCTCTCCCGCACGGTTGGGTAGTACAGTGTCTGAGGTTGGGGACAACTGCACGCACTCTGGGCTTTCCACAGGTGTGTTCTGAAGCTCCCAGACCTCTGTCTTGTAATGATGATGTTAGTGGAGAGCTGGACAGCTCACACCAGGACCTCAAGCCAAAGCTAGCATCGTATTTCAGACTGCTTAATGACGCTTCACCTGGGAGGAAAGCCCTGCAAGGACTGAGAGAAACACCCTCATCTGGGGTCTTCCAGGAACATCAGATTATGCACAGATTGGCAGGGAGGTAGTTTGTTCTTAAACAGTTTCTTCGAAGGAGAGTTCGTCAATAATGAGCTTCAGCTGAAAATTTCTGAAAGTAGTTTCTTCTGCTGTCTTTGAGACTCTTAATGGTTTAAAATCAGTTTCCTTTACCTCTGTCTCCTGCAAGGAGTAAAACAAGTAAACAGTGAAAGCATCCATTCCCTGCATCTTCATCCATCACACTGGCAATGTCCCCTGGACTCTGCATCCTAGGCACTATGGACACATCCCCTAGCAATGGATGGGTCTGGCCGGTGGCAGTAGCTGATAGAGAGCACCTCCACCTGCCTTTCCTCCGGGAATTGAAGAACACTACAAGATGGGTGGCTACCAAGGGGTCCATTTTTTAAATATTTGTTTCTCAAAAATAAACTATTTTTGCGGGGGGGGCAAGATCAAACCTTTGCCATCAAAGCCACTTGATTCTGCTTGTTTTTTTCTTTTCCTTTTTTTTTTAAACCCTACTAAGCCAAGTTTCTACTGAGGCAGAAATAATCTGTTCTTCAGAAGGACCAATGTGAAAATGAGCAGCGTGTAGAGTGGAAATACACAGCTTTATTTGGGGTCTGACTCTTTGAAGGGTAGACTCAGGGGTCCCACCTGCTCAGGTTCCTGTTGGCAGGATATCAACCCCTGGTCTTATGGCCAGATTTTCACTGAATAATGAATGAGCCAGCACCAAGCAGGTCAGAAATAGAAATCAATGAAGATAAACCCTACCAAGAAGAGAGCTGTGCACGAGACTGAAGGAGCACAACGGGACTGGCAGATACCAAACACACGAACACAGATGCTTCTATTCTCACAGATAAGGGAATGAAAAAGGAAACCTGTGTGTTAGGGAAGAGCCGCAAGGACCAGGGCCGACGTGGCTGCCTCCCATGGTTAGAATGAGGAAGAATGAGCGAATGGCCAGACGTTCTGCTTCTTAATGGCTGGTACAGCAGTTGCTTGCTTCTCGCTGCTCCTGGGAGCCAGGCGCCAAACATCTTCATCAATCATATGTTTGCTTGCAGCTGTGTGACTGAAATAGCTCTCCACGCAGCCTGTTTGTCCTGGCCTCGTAGGAAGCGACAAGACCATGAGGTCACTGAAGAAGGCTGATTCCTGTCCTGCTTCCCTCATTTTTCGGACTGCCCGTCAGGTCCACCTGCCTGTTTAGGTCTAACTCGCCCCTTTGATCTCTGGTGACACAATCTTGCCAGCTGATTGATTTTCGTTTGCGGGAGATTGAAGGGCATTATGTGAGAGCCCTTTTTATGCCAATTGTTCCACAAGAAACGCTCTATTTCCCCATTGAAAATGACAGCAGGTGTCCTTAAAAAGGCAGTGTGGTGTGCAGGAAGGACAGGCTGTTTTCCTAGCTGATGGCAGGACATTGGAGGAAGTGTTTTTATTAAGGACTTCTCAGACACATGCCTAGGGGAGCGGTTACCTATCTTTCACGTGGGACTCTGAAGAACTGGTTTTCTTCCCCTTAGGTGTCTTGGGACTCTTTTTTTTTTCTTTTAATGAACCACTTGAGACTGCTCTAGAAGGATGGAGGAATTACTCTGCATAGTGTGTCACTTCTGTCTTTGATTTCCCCAGAGGCCCCTTTCTTGATGATAAGAATAATAAAAATGGTGGCTATGCCTGGGGCGTGTTTTGAAAATCAAAGATGACTGACCTCTGTCTGGCCCCAAGGGACTCCTAGGCCTTGTTAATGGTCTAGTTAGAGTCCTGTTTGTAGTCTTGTACAGCACACTTTGAGAAGTGCACAACGAGGAGCTGCATGGGCCACACAAGGAAGGCAGCTTTGATGGGACCCTTTCTTAAGACCACTCTGGGAAGGGGGCAAGGTGGGGAGATGACTCATTTGGTAAAATGCCACAAACATGAAGTTTGGATACTGAGTACTCCACACTGAAAACAAACCCAGGAACAGCAGTGTAATCTAAGCACTAGGAGTGGGTGACGGAGGAGGATCCTGGGAGTTCATTGGCCAGCCAGCTGAATCAGTAGACTCCAGGTTCAATATGAGAGCCCCTCTCAAAAGGGGTGGTGTGGGGTGTGTATGTATGTATAGTAATTGAGGAAGTTCCTAACTTTGACCTTAGGCCTGCACACATGGACCCACCATCCCACACACATGTACTGACACACAGAAAGACTCCAGCCAGCCTCTGTGTGAGGGAAGACTTTTGTCCAAAGGCTTTTTACACTTAAAGTTTTCACCACCCTAAGGATCTAGTGCTATGTCTGGTGTGGAGAGGGTGTGTGTGGCTCATCTCAAAGGCAGCCTGTGCCGGGTAGAAACACAGCCCTTGGTCTTTCTGTGTCCGGCTTGAATCTGCACAGGCAGAAACTCAGACTCTGGTCGAATCACCACGTTTGTGGAAATGAAAGCAAAACGCAGCAGTGTGGATTTGTTTGTGGCTAGTGATGAAAGTGTCAATGTGTGAATTTCTTGAGAGATGCTTAGCAGTACACTGTGTCCTTAGCTGTCCGTGCCCTCAGGAGGCTCTGATGGGGAGTCGCTTGCTTGTCTGGATGCCAGGCAAGTGTCGCAGAGCAGTCTCTGGCCTCCAGGAACTTGGCCCCTGAGAATCTGAACTGCCCCAGATGAGCCAGTGTGGGAAGTTCACCCGGGGGATAACAAAGCTTCATTGACCCCTACGTGTCAGCCGAGCACTTCGCTCTCTCGCCATCTCCGCTAAGTGCCTCTAAGTGCTCATCAGTGGGAGCTGGTCTGCAGAGGACTGCGCGGGGCTGTGGAGGCCAGGGTGTGATCAGCAAAGGTGGCTTTGGGGACACTGGCTCTGGAAAGGTGAGAGGGACACAGCGTTCTTCTGGACACTGGAGGGGCTGTGTGTGCTCAGAAGTGGAAGTTTGTTGTTCTTTGGGTTGTCATTTGTTTTGCTGAAACACTTTTCATAACCCAGCTTGGCCTCGCCCTGGCCTTGAACTCCTGGTCTTCCAGGAATTACAGGTGTGTGCTATCACTGCAGGTTCTGGAAGCAGAACGGGGATCCTGCACGCTGGGTGGGGTGCACAGGCTGATGGGGGACGGGCAGCACAGAGACACTGAAGCACAGCTGGCTTTTGTTGACCGGACAGATTGATTTTGAAATTTTTTGAGTTCAGGAAATTTCACAGATACTGGCACATGTTCCAAAGCAGCTGCAGCCAGATGTGAGTGGCCCCTGCATTATTGCCCAGGTACCCCACTTTCCTCAGCCTGCTCATGTGCGCATATCCCCACTTCACTCAGACCTCTCGGTTAGAATGCTGAGTGGGGAGTGCACTGGCTGCATGGTGAGTCCTTCCAGGTTTGTGTGGTCAGGCAGTGCTGTAGAGAGTCATGGGACGATGCTGGGAAGTGGCTCTCCCTAGCCCATACTCAGTTCTCGGCACCTCAGCTCACTTTTCTCTCCATCCCTGCAAATCCTGGGGAGGGGTGCTATTAGGACTCTGCTTCCTGGCTGGAAAAACTGAGGACAAGTTCCATAAGGGCTAGTGAGTGAGTGGCCATGTCACACAGGTCAGCAGGTGACACCCCTGAGGGGAGCAGCTGGCTCCCTTAACTGACACTATGGTACTGGCACACTAACAAGTGCTAAGACACTGATGCCCAGAATACCGAGATGGCAGTGCTGGATGCTTTGAGGAGCCGTGACCTTGGATCCTTGCAGCCAGCATGGAGCCAAGTGCTGTGGACAAACTCAGATACAGAATTTGGCCAGGATCGGCATTTGCTGGGGAAGGAGCCGGAGCCTACACGAGGACAGCAGAATCAGGAAGTGGCCAGGTTTTGAGAATGAGCCTAGGGGCTCCGCACTGATGGCTGGCAAGAGAGTACAGAGAAATTGGGGGGGGTGGCAAATATTTTTATTATTTATTAATATTTGGAGGGCCTACAACGGGCATGTGTCTTTACATTCCAATTCTATGAGCCATAGTTGAATGTTGATTCTCTTCTATTCACTGGCAAGTTGACTTGGTGCTCCAGCCCAAAGGAATTTGTTCCCACTAGCCAGACTTTTGGACATGACCCTGAAATAAAATATCACACACACACCATTTTTCCCACCTTGCACTTTAAACAGAAAGTTTTTTTCCTTTTTTTTTTTTTTTTTTTTTTAAAAAGTCCTGGATGTGCCAAGGAAGAGTCCTTTATTTCTCCTCTTTGAGTACAACATCTGGCAAAAAGGAGACCACGCCTAACAGGTGATTTGAACTTGACCCAAATCTCTACCTTGAAGCATTGCAAAGATGTGCTGACCCATGGGAGCCTTCCCTGGAGAAGTCCTCAGGATCACTTGCTTAACAAACCCTAGGCCTAGAGGGAATGGTTAGATCCCTGTTGGAGGCCCTTTTTCCATGCCCATGAACCTTGTGCAAACAGGCTACGGATGCCGCCAGACGTGCACTGTATTCTCCAGACCTAGGGCAGCTTACATTCTGCCCTTGATGAATACTGACAACAAGGAAGCCATTTATAGTCAAACTGGTGGCTTCAGGCAGTCCCTGGCTCAGTCCCCAAGATCCGCACATAGACCAAGCTGCAGGTGCTCAGTGCCCTTGACAAACCCTTGTAAGCCCTTGCCACCCTTCCCGAGTAAACCTCCTCATCCCGGCACCTCGATCTATCCACATGTTAGAACACTGTTTTTTTCCCTCACTCCGTGCAAATGCCAAATTCCAATTTGTATTATGTCTATATTTAGGCTTTTTTGAGGCAGGGTCTCCTGTAGCCTTAGACTCGATATGTTATAGGGAAGAGCCTTGAGCTAATGCTCCTGCCTCTGTGCTATGATCATATGCATGTGCCATCATGCCGGGCTTGTATTTTTTTTTTAATGCAACAGAATTTCTGCTTATTTTTCACTCTTTATCCCCAGAGGTTCGTGGAAAGCTGAGGCTTAGGTCATATAGCCTTCGGGCTCCCTGGGTATCTCCACACACCCTAAGGTAGCATGATTTCCTTCCAGAAGTTGGTGTAACAAAGATTATCTTAGGCTCTATGCTCCAGGGTTTTCCTTCTGGTTAACTGAATTATTATCTGAGTCAGTTCTTAACCTCTTCATCTGTTGAGTGGGCATTAAGAATCACTCAATTAATTTAATTTTGGGTTTGTTATATGCATCCCTCTCTCTTCCCCTCCCCTGATGCGCAGTTTCTCTCCGTGTAAGTGCTTCAAGGTCGTGGACCCTTTGTAAATGATTGCTTTTTATTTCCTACAGTGCGTGGGAAAGGAGTAGCCTGTGTGTTGTTTGGACGTGGAAATGATATCCTAAATGCCAAGAAGCATGCTGTATTGTGGTGTTTAAAAGGAATAGAATAGCAACGAAGACATAACTTAATAAAGGAGAGAGAGGTTGAATGTGATATTCATGTGGAAAGAAAATACGATATGTTAAGTTCTTGATTAACTCGGTGTGCGCTTTATATACCACCCAGTGTCCTAGTGAACCAAGTGAAGCCCATCCCGCAGTCTTCTGTGTAAATTGTGTAGATCTTGAGTTGCTCTTGACTAGTTAGTGTCATGTTCAGACACATTTAACTGAGCTCCTGTTTCAAGTATGCAAAGTGCTTTGGGGATGAGTTTTGTAGGCCAGTCTTTGAGTCTTCATAGACTGGAAATCTTGGCTTCCCAGATCTGAGAAGTTGGGGACCTGATGATGGATCAGGCAGCTCAGAGAAGTACTACATACAGTAAAGGAAGGGGGTTGTGACGTAAGCAAGGTAGCCTGTGGTGATGTCTCACTGGAGCAGTGAGACCCGCCGTGATGACAGTACTGCTCTAGGAGGCAAGACTCATCTTGGAGATGGAGGGCAGACAGGGTTGGAGGCCACATGGAGATGCAGTGGCTTCACGGTGGCGTTGCTCAAAAGCAGGAGTTTTGTTTGGTTTCCCTTTTGATTAAAGATTTAAACATAGGGGCTGGAGAGTTAAGAGCACCGGCTGCTCTTCCAGAGGTCCTGAGTTCAATTCCCAGCAACCACATGGTGGCTCACAGCCATCTATAATGAGATCTGGTGTCCTCTTCTAGTGTGTATATGTTAACAGAGCATTGTATGCATAATAAATAAATAAATCTTTAAAAAAAAGATTTAAACATAAACCTAGAACTTTATGTCTTGGTCCTGGTTTTTTTTCCCTGTCTAGGCATTTCTGGGTCAACAGCATTTCTTCAGCCAATGAGCTGGGTACATGTTTCTCTCTCTGACTGCCCCACTCTCCGTGGCCTAACGGAAAAATTTGACGTCTTGAGTCCAGGTTCTTCTCTGTAAAATGGAGACATCAAAGGGCATTTGCCTTTATAACCAGCAGTTTTTGTGGGCTCTCTCTAGAGTGTTCTGTCACTAATTATCACACAGTAAACTGGAGTTTAAATGGTTTCTTATATATTTATATCCCACTTTGAAAAACAAAAGCCCAAACTCCAGTCATGCTCTGTTGTATTAATCCAAGGATACACACATGGGCCTTTTCTGGGAAAGGCCACCTGGCAAATGTTGTAGCTTTCCATTCATACAATGGCTTTATTCTGCTGCAGACTGAGTTTGTTCAGCCACAGATTAAATGAGCATTAATGATCATGACTCAGTCCAAAAACAATCTTTATTTATGGACATTGATATTTGGATTTTATATAATATTCATGTGTCGGGAAATATTTTTCTTTTTGATTTTTATTTTCCAGCAATAAAAATATGTTCAGACCATCAGAAGCTCTGGCTAGGGAAGATCATGCAGGTTTGGCCCATGGGCTGTAATAGGATCATATCCAAAATTCCTCTTGGAATCCTACACGCTGCTGTGTCTTTTATGGCATTGTCCCATGGCTGGCTTGTGTCTGTTTCTCCTGAATGAACAGGGACCATGAGCCTTTTCTCAGTAGCCAGCGTCCCCGGTGTATAATAGGTGCTTGCTGAATGCCTTCCAATGAGCAGTGGAGCAATTATCCCCTTGTAGCATGACTATGTCTACACGAAAAATTTTGGAAATGATCGTCTCTTTCC
This sequence comes from Ondatra zibethicus, assembly GCA_004026605.1. Taxonomy (NCBI): domain Eukaryota; kingdom Metazoa; phylum Chordata; class Mammalia; order Rodentia; family Cricetidae; genus Ondatra; species Ondatra zibethicus. Next base: position 126,419 of record PVIU01003928.1, on the reverse strand, counting down.
TAGAATGCTGTGTCTGTTTGGGTAGATCCCGGAAGGTGTGCTGCTTTGAATACCTGGTACTGCCTTCCAGCACTTCAAAGACGCAGCAGGTACTTGCAGAAAGATCCTCTTTCCCGACAGCCTTTGTCCTCAGAGGCCCACCTGAGCCATGAGGATTGTGTTCCACGAAAGGGAAAAGATGGTGACAGTCCTTTACTGCAGTGGGTGATCCATGAATATACCATGTGACTCCAGGACTTCCTAGAAATGTTCTCCTCCACTGCTGGCAAGCTCCAGCGAGTAGACCATATCTGTGAAGTCCAGACTCTGGGAGACCCATGTCAACATGCCCCTGAAATTCTTCATTTACCCCGTGTTTGTATTTTTAAGACGAGAGCTTTCTTTATAATTTCAATTATGGAATGATGTTTGGTATTCAGATGGGTTGGTGTTTGTATTGGCCTCATAGTTTCCCATGAGAGGCTCAAGGTCCATGCAGAGTCGGCTATGTGGGAGACACAATGCCAGGACACACAAAGAAGAAATTACAACCATTTGCTTGTGTATTATTTTCTCAATTTGAAGCACTTGAATTCCAGAGCTCTCAAATCAAGAGGTTGAATTCCTGGCATTTTAAAGTATTCCACTCGAATAAGCTGCTTAAACCATTCAAATGGCTTTTTGAAAAAATGTTATGTAACCCCCCCAAATTGCCTGTTTCTTAGATCATTTGCTCTTGAGATTACTTAATTGAAGTTTTGCCTTTTCTTTTTACTTCAAATCAAAATCATTTCTTTAGTCAAAGAAGTTTTCTTTGTGTTCTCAAGAGCTGTGTGGATTTCATGTTGACTCTATTTCCTGACAGGTGAAGGGGATTTTGCAGAGACCTCCTGTAGTGCGTGCGTGTGCTCCACCCACATTTCTCAGGTCTCGGGTCCAGTTAGACTAAATCTAGCCACGGGAGAAGGGGAGACAGTATCCCTGGAGTCTGCAGACAGCCCCGCCACACCCCTAACTACAGATCACGGCCCAGCTGCCAGAATGTGGAGAACAAACTGAACTGGCAATCTCCAGTTTGTCGTTTTGAAACCATCTCTCAAGAAACTGTGGGCAGGTGGCGAGGTCTTTACCTTGGTGTCATTTCCTATGTCAGTAACAGAGCATTGAATGTGTAATTTGGTCTAGATCTGGCTGGGTGCCCAAAACAAAGAACCAAGTGAGGTAAAGTTCAGATTCTGGTGAAGGTAAGGTGTTCGTTTTAGACCAAGTAGCTCAGGAAGGCCTTTTTTGAGGAACTGACACAAAGTCCAAAATATGCTACCGTTGACAGGAGAAGCTCTGTGGTCAGAGGGCAAGTGCAAAGGCCCTGTGGCTGACTGAAATAGCAACAGAGGGCTGGGCTGGTGGCGTAGCCATTAGTCCCAGCACTCAGGAGGCAAAGGCTCTGAGTTCAAGGACAGCCAGGGCTATACAGGGAGACCCTGCCTCAAAACAAACAAACAAGAAAAGAAATAGCCCAACCCAGAGCCAGAGCAATGAGCAACCAGAATGGAAATACAGGGTTTTGTTCTAATTGTGATGGGAAACGGCTAGAAGGGATTGAGATGACTGGAAATACTCAGTCAACTTATAAAAAACGTCTTAGCAAGGAGGAAGGGAGACAGGAGGAAGGCTGCTGTCGTAATCTAGATAAGGATCATGAGGGGTTTTTTGTTGTTGTTTGGGGTGTGTGTGTGTGTGTGTGTGTGTGTGTGTGTTTTGAGACTAGAGATATACTGGATGGTTGGAAGGATGGGTTATGGATGGAGGGAAGATGTGTGGGTGGATGGATGTTTGGATGAATGAATGGATAGATGGTGGGTGGGTGAGTGAGAGGGAGAAGGGAGGATGGACAGGTAAATGGGTGGATGGATGCCAGGTAATTGGGTAGATGAATATTCATTAAGAGGAAAGGAAGAAGGAGATGAACCTCTCCCTCACCTCTGTCCTCATATTGGAACAGTGGCTTGGGAGAGGGTTTATTTATTGTTCATTTGATTTGATTTGGTTTTCTCTGTAAGATCTAAACCTTTTCAGCTATGTCCTGGAAAAGAGGTGTAGAAACTGAGTTTGAGCCTCCAAGACTCGGAGCTCATGGAGAAGCCATTGTCTCAGGCTCTGGGCATTCAACCCTAGCTGGTAGGCCTTTGAGCTGCTGTAGGCCAGGTGCCCAGGTTTGGATGAAGCCCTGTCCCTAGGAAAATGGATCTATTACTCTACAACCCTGCATTGCAAATGTCAACAGATTCCTCAGCCTGGCCTCCCCAGTGAGGATAATGTAACAAGAAAGGCCACTGGTATTTTAGGGTTGACAGAAACAATGACTTCAGGGATAATGTTTTATTGAGTTACATTTCACAAATGCACATACCATGTGGTTCACTCATGTAAGCTACAAACCTGGGGGACTTTAGTAGCATCACGGAGCAACTGGGCTGGCATTACCATAATCAATTTGAGAGTATTTTCATCATATTATTGGGGGGGGCTATGCTCTTCTGCTATCATTTCTCCTCAATAAACGACTCAACGAATGGAATTTTGCAAGTCCCGCTGGACTGTGAGCCCTGATTCTCCATAGTCTGTGAGGACAACCATAGGGGTTCCAGCTGCTGGCACAGGAAGCAGGAGCTCCTGTTTAGAGAGTGTCACGTGGAGGTACCCCCTCTCTCTGCTGTGTGTATTCAGGAGTCTGTCTGTCTGGTTGTTTCCAAGGTCACGCACATGAACAGAAACACTCCACTTCGTTAAGGTCAGAGAGCTGTGCTGCAAACCATCACAGTATGTCTCTGTCGGCTCTGGAAATCCCTTCCTCCCCACAGAACCATAGTTCCAAATGGTGGTCCTAGTGGGCCGACCTTTATTTTGTTTCATAAATCGTTTATAGCCCAGAGGCTGAGGATCTGGGATGGGGGTGGGATATACTGCAAGAAATACTTTTAAAAGGACCTGGCCAAACCAAGCTCTTAATCACCACCCCAGCAAAAGCCAAGGAATTTTCAAATGAGAACTCTAGAGTGAAATGGTTCTCATTTTCAAATAAAACATTTGTTCTGGGAAATTTTCTGCCCAGAAAAGACTTTGTTGTTTGAAGTTCAGGGGTGTGGATGGTGGGCTAGGTCAGTAGATGAGAGGAGGGGCAGGACACAGTGGCTCCCACAGTGGTCTCGAATGCACTTCCAAACATTATGATTAGGAATAACCCTCCCATTCAGCTTCTCTTTGTCTTTGTTCCCAGTGTAGCATTTCCTCATTGCAGGAAAAGTAGCAAAGCCCCTGCCTGGTGCCGGCTCCTAGCTGCAAGCTCTGGTCCGTCTGTCGGTGGCATGCACCACCATGGCACCTTCTCATAGTGTGTCGACACAGCGTCACTGTTTTCCATACCGCTCCCCAGAGAGAGTCAGAGGGCAGGGACTTTCACCTTCTTTCCATTGCTATCTGCGGCACGTGATGTTCTTGCTCGATAGGCATTGAAGAAAAGATTCGCACAAGGTGTCAGGCAGTGTGGACCCCAAAGCTCTCACAGCTCATCACCCACGCGGGAGCGGATGGGGCTAATGTGCTTCCTTTGTGTGCCTGTGTTTTCCCTTCCCAACAGTCTGCTGAAGTGTGGGGGTCTTCATTCTTGTAGCTATGTGATGGCAAGGTTAAGTGTCTTTTCTTTACAGTCTTAACGGAAATAAAATTTTTATTCACATCTTATCTTAAAGGGCAAATTTCTTTTTGTGTGTACATTTCAGCTTACATCTTAGCACACGCCTAGAGCCAACATGCAGGAAATCAGACAACAGATTTTTTTCTTATGTGCCAGCTTTAGTCTTTTGCTCCCTTCACAAATCACAAGGTTTTCCTGGCAGTTGGCAGGTGAGCGTGGCACATTTATGGGCACAGGCGGATCCCTGCGTCTCTTTGCTTACTGAGGAGACACTAGAAGGACTGTAGGTGACATTTGGTGGTATGAGTTAGACAGGAGGGTGTATCTGAAGATTCCTGGGTTATTTGGGGAACTCGCCTAGGGTTCCATTTGTATTATAATGTCACATGTAAAAACAAGAAAGGCCATTTCCAATATTCTTTGGTTATGTCTAAGAAAATACTTTGTTGCTTGAAGAAACTTGATTTTGCTAGGGATAGAACACTGAACCCACAGGCTCTGGAGTCAACCCCAGCCCCATAAGGAAACAAATAATGTTTTTTGGGGGAGGATGGGGGGCACTTGGCTTCTCAGGGTCATTTTGCCTCCATTTCATATAAAGGGGGGGTCTAGATAGCTAACATAAGAGTTTTTGGATTGATGGCTGTTGACTTAACTGGTTGACTGTGGATTAAGTTTTGGGGTGTATTCATTCATTTTAGCTTTTTTCTCCAGGCAGCTTGATTGTCACAAGTGTTGAGAGGCTCTCCTATGTGACTCGGACTGAATATATCCAGACTGTGTTCATTTTCCTGTTAGGTGGAATTCAGGGGAGTCCTTATGAGAACCGGTGCATCCTGGCGGAAAGCTCACGTGGTTCCCCAGGCTGATGCAGTGCCAACACTGCTGTTTTAGCTGTGTTCCTCAGAGATGCCACATGCCCGTCCACAGCATTGGCTCACCTCCACAGGTTATAGAGAATGGCAAAACAGGACAGTTGGGGTAATTTGTTTGAAGCCCTGTTACTGTAGCTGGCACTGTCATTTGCTGCTCCAGTTGTGTTTTGTGATGTCAGATTTTCAGTGCTTACCCGCAAGAGAAGGAAGATGAGTCTTCTTCAGAAATAAATGGGCAGCAGCCATGAACTCGTCATATGCTCGGTGACTGTTGGGGTAGCGAACACAGTGTGCTCTTGTGAACTAATACAGCAAAGTCGATGGATAGACAGAAAGGGCTTTCCGAAACCATGTCTAAGTTAAGGGCTGCCCTTTCTCAGCTCTCCTTAAAGGGAGGGGCAGTTAAATCCAAGACTGATCTTTGGGTGGCTCACATTGGGTACCTTCTGAATGAAGGGTTGGCTCCTTAAAAAGAATTTTATAAAATAAAACTCATGTCGTAAAACGCGACTTAGCCAAAAAGGACAGTGGGCTGTTGTAAATGAGTAACCAGTTCCTAAGGCTCTTGACTAACTTCCTCTTGGCTGTGAGATGCTTAACCTATCTGGCTTGTGGAGATTTTTTAATTCAGTGTTCTAGATATGAGTGTATATGCAGGCTTCATAATACCCCTTGGCAGGCTCTTTGAAGATAGGAGTGCCCACCTTCCTGGAGGTCTAGTTTGTCTCTGATCCTTTCCGAGTTGGCCCTTAAGAGTACTGCCAGATTCTGGCTTCCTGCCTGGACTGTTCCTTTTACTATCTGCCACTAGGCTCGAAGAAACTCTTGCATAAAGTAGAAACTGTACCTTAATAAAACTGATAATCTTCCCCCCAAGGAACCCTAATTAATGGCCTCTGTCACTGTTAAGTGAAGTGATTTTTAAAAATAGCTGTTTGACTAGAGTGTTTTGGTTTGAAGTGTGTGTCGCTGGGTTGTTATTTTTACACATAGCAGTGATAGGAAAATGCGGAGCTCTTATCACAACACATGCAATGTTTAGATTGGATCCCTGTCCTCCTACCCGACACTGATTTCCTGCCTTTTGCCTTTGCCTTTTCTGATGCTTACGCATCAAGATTGGGGCATTTTCCCAGAGTAATTGTTGATTAAGTGCTGAACATCCTGCCATGATTATGAGATTACTGTATTCAGCTTTTAATCTTGTGAGTATCAAATATTTTACTTTAATGACATCTTCGTTATTATTATTATCATCCACAGCTCTTCCTATTTGAGTAATGTAATCAGGCAAAATAAAGGTTTTGCTGCAGGTTTGACTCCCCCCCCCCCATCATTCTTTGTCTTGAAATGGAAAGTCCCCTCTGCAGGTTGTGTCCACATGCTGTTCAACTAGGAAGGCTCAAGGTTTCCTCTGGTTGCAAGTAGTTGAAGAAGAATAGATAGATTGTCTTGTTGAAGGTAATATCCAGGGCCAGGCATCAGCCGGAAGTCAGCAGGTCTGTCAAGGTGAGTTAGAGCAGCTCCTATGTTTTGTGAGTGTCCTTGTTTTCTATGCTGTCACACCCAGAGTGTACTCCATGGCCAGCTCTTAGCTTTGAAGCCACTCTCCTCGTGGGCTGCCTGCCAGCAGAGAGCAACTGGAATAGCACGAGTCAGCCTCATGTCATGGAGGAAGAGCGTCCGCAACAACAGTAAAGCGTCAGTTGTTCAGCTGGATGGAAGAATGGATGTCTTGAGTTAGGATCTCCAGATACAGCTAAGTCTCTGGGTCTCCCCTGAGGTACTGACGTCACACAGCCAGAGAGCGGAAGCTGGAGCAGCCTGCCCTGGTAGTTCTGGGCTGCTTGTCCCAAAGTTGCCCTTAGCCACCTTGGCATATGTGATAGTGTGAGAGTTTATAGGATGAGGTGTTCAGGGTTGGCCTGAGGTGAGACAGGCGATGGGTTCAGTCAACAGACTGAGTGGGATTTGGACTCAAGCTTTGCATGAACTTGCTCCATAGACATGCAAAAATCCATTGGAATGTTTGTATTGGACCAGATTGTCTAACCATTTGGTGTCTCTGGACCAAAATGTCACCTCCAAGGTTTGTGCTTGAGAGCCATGCATTTGAGTTCAACAACAATTTTTCAGTGTCTTAAGCGAGTTTACAGTTTTGTGTTAGGCTACATTCATAGCTGTTTTGAGCTGAGGGTGGTGGTGACCCAGGGCCACAGGTTTGTCTCCTCATCATTGACCACCAGGGAACAGTGCTGTTGTAGCCCTTGGGGAATTCAGCCATCTTCCTCTGTCACTCAGAACACCAGTGTCAGTGATAGGGATGGTGGTACTAATTGGAAAATTGGAGCTTATCAGAATTATTGTTAATAAGCCAAATCGTGGAGCCATGGAGATTCGGGCAGTTCTTCCAAGAGTGCTCCTGTGGTACTAACCAAGAACAGAAGAAAGAAAACCAAACGCTCTGCACGCATGCTGCAGAAATGGAAAGAGCTCCAGGCCAGAAGGCAGGAATCCCAGGAGCCAGCCTACCTTACCTGGCCCCTCCAGGCATGTCGTGCTGATCTACTCCACTCTGGTCACCTCTGTGTTTCTTTTAGTTTGCTCAAAACCAAAACACCACCAAGTACAGAAATAAACATAGTAGCACACCCAGGGAAAGGCACGTACATTGACCCCATGGCACCTATCACATGTGGTGTTCACGCCCCTTTTATCATGAAGATTACTGTCTGTCTTGTTCATCCTTTTAGTCAATGCCGGAGTATTTTATAATCTGGATATTAAAGCAATTCTAATGTGCCACAAACACGATCATGCCCAAGCGTTTCTGGACAGGTCTCCTCATCAGGCTTGCTTATCTGAAAGTTGAGCAAGTTTGAAAGTCTATTGTGTTTCTGCTATTCTCTGTCCATGCCCTTTGCCTCATTGCTAATTGCTCTTTTCACGCCACATCTCATTTTTAAAAAAGAGAACTAGGTGCTGGCGGCTTCTGCTTTCTCATTGGAGGAGACTGGTGTGTAGATGTTACCAAGAAGTCTGAGCACCTAGTCCTGGGCCCCACACCAGCTACTGCAGCTGCCTAGCTTTGCCACTTGTAACCTGTGTGGAGCTGGGGGCGTGCTAGCTACTCGGTCTTTTGATACCTAATGGAAATGCCCATGCTCCATGGAGTGGGATTTGACCAACTTTTTCTGGTTGAGAGGGAGATCAGGGCCTCATGTATGTGTCTTTGGGATCTAGACAAAGGTCTCTAGACATAAGTCTGCGTTTAAGTCCTCTGACTCTGGAATTAGAAACCATGTGACTTTCTCTGGACTCAGTTTTCTCTAAGTAGGATTGATAGTGGTGTGCAATTGAAGGAGCTTACGTTTAAGATAGCCATCCCATAATAGGTCCTTAGCGCCATTGCTGCTATTACCATTGCCATAAGCATAAATCAGATGAATGTTGGCAGGGGTATGAGCCAAGCTGTTGGGTGCCAGATGATCTGCATCCTTGCAGCAGAAGCTGGTCTGCACCCTGAGCCTTGTAGCAAGCAAGTCTTCTCTCAGATCCCACATAACAACACAGAGACTTTTCTTAACTATAAAAACTCACCCTTTAGTTTAGGCTTATTTAACTAGCTCTTATAACTTAAACTAACCCATTTACATTAATCTACGTTCTGCCATGTGGCATTACCTCTCTTCCATCTTGTACCTCCTCTTTCCTCTCCAGGTCTCCTGGTGTCTTTCGCACCTAGATTCTCTTCCTCTTCTTCTCTCCGCCCAGAAGAACTGCCTATACCTCCTGCCTAGCTATTGGCCATTCAGCCCTTTATTACACCAGTCAGAGCAATACACCTTCACACAGTGTACAAATATCCCACAACCCTCCTAGTTTTCTTTCAGGCCTGAAGTCCCAACCAGTTCCCGATTGTGGAAAAGCAGAGAGACTCAAAAGTACTCCACTTGAATTCAGGGGGGGAAGATACAAAAATGAAACTCCGCTTGCCCCCCTGCCTACCACAGGACATCTGAGGGGCAAAATATAGATATTTCTCTCTGGGTCCCTTGAACACCGCTTTTGAGATGAACAAAGGAAGATGGATGAACTCAAGACTCTCAAAGAAGAGATAGGAACCTCCTAATTGATTCTTACAAAGCGACTGGTTATTTACAACTAGGAAAATTGCCTGCTTGGAGATACCAATTCAGCTCTGTGGATCCGCTGGCTCCACAGGAGACAGACATTCTCTGCTTTTCCTGAAAACACTCTTCAGGAGGAGGTACTCAGAGGGACTCACATCTAACTGGTGAACACCAGCTCATTCATAGGTTCCTGCCCCCACCCCACAGCTGATCGTGCAGTCTCTTTCAGTGTGTAATTGTTCATTTTCAAATTTCGTGTTTGCTGTAGCTGGGTGTGTGTTAATTACAGGCAGACTGCAATTATGTTGTCCGTTTGTCACTAGTGTGGCGGCAAGGGTGGGATGCTTGCATTCTGCCAGTAGCAAGAGTTTTGACTTATAATCTCCAAAGCCACAGAGAAACCCATGTTTCATCCACAATATTGATGAGGTGAGTCAATGCATTGATATTATTGTCATTTTCAGGTTTTAGCCAAGAAATGCCACTGTGCTGAGAGAAATACTCTGTATTTGGGTTTATCCATTGAATTTACAGCTAGATGGTTAGGTGCCCAATAAATATGAGATCTCTGAAAGAGTCGCAAATAAACATCTGGCAGTTCCATTAGCTTAAAGGACAATCCAGGTGACGTTCAATGCCACTGTCTTCTTAGTGATGTAGATTCGTGTCCCCTAGGTTGTTAACACTCATCAATTGCACATAGTGTAATAATGAGGACTGGTGGGAAGAACCTAGAAATTGCTGACAATTAAAGTTATTAGATCTCAGTCAAACCCCAATGATATTGTCAGCTGAGGCACACTTGGAATGCATAATAATAACAACAATATTACCAGATTGATCCCAGATGTCTGGGATATGTGTACAAATTCAAGGCACATCAAAATGATCCAGGCAGGAAGTAGGGCTGGGATCAGAAGAGGTGTTCTTGAAGGCATAAGGCCTCAAAGGGTGCATCCAGGGTCCTAAGGCTGTCGTCAGTGGTTCACTGCGGTGATCTTTGGAGTTGGGCTCAGTTCTGGTGCTTAAGTACAGAGGGACATGATACCCAGTTCCAGCCACATCCGTTTAAAGTACATATATGTATGCATAGCCTTCCATTGAATTTTTTACACTTCTATAAAAAAATAAGGCTTTTATACAGCCTTAATTACTCTAACTATGTAAGTCTTGAAATTGTATAAACCAATTCAGAACTTTCAAAATTCATTAATCAAAATTAACTTCTGGTTCCCTTGCCTTCCCATGTAAACACGTGCATTTCAAGGAGGTCTCATCTGTATCTTGAGAAACACCATCCTGGGGTTTTGACAGGAATTGCATCACACCTCCAGATCATTGTGAGGAACAAATAACATTGATTGTTTAATTCATCGGTATGGCTCCCTCCCTCTTCCTTTAAATGTCTCTTACTTGATTTTTTTCTTTTGTTAGCATGTAAGCTTTCCACCTACAAACCTTGTGTATATTTTGTTAGATTTACACTAAGTATTTTATTTTCCTTGAAATGTGCATATATTTTTACTTTTGGTGCCCATCTGTTCGTTGCTAGTCTATGGGAATACAACTGATTTTATACTTAATGTGCCTTATCAGTTCTAGGGTTTTTGTGACTTCTTTGACATTCCCTTCATGGACAGTTCCCAGAGTTTGTCTCTTCCTCTTGATCTGTGTGCCTTTAATGTGTTTTCCTGCTTTATTGCATTGGCTTGAACTTTGAGGATCTTATTGAGTAAGATTGGTGAGAGCAGCCATCCTTTCTCCGTCTTAGGACAAACAGTCTTTTCTCTACCAGAATATGAAATACAGTCATTTTTAATCTTCTTGTGTAAGTTAAATAGGATTCCCTCTGTTCTACTTTGATGAGCAGCTTTTTTTTTTTTTAAAGTGATTACATGTTAGATTTGTCCACTGGTTTTTCATCTTCTGTAACTTGATTGGCAGCTAAAACGATCATCTATATTAAGTGATTTCCTTCTTCTTCTTTTTTGGTTTTTCGAGACAGGGTTTCTCTGTGGCTTTGGAGCCTGTCCTGAAACTAGCTCTTGTAGACCAGGCTGGTCTCGAACTCACAGAGATCTGCCTGCCTCTGCCTCCCAAGTGCTGGGATTAAAGGCATGCGCCACCACTGCCTGGCTTTTTTTTTTTTTAATATTAAGTGATTTCTAAATATCAAACTTATCCTGGAATAAGTCTAGCTTGTTCATGGTGTTTATTTCTATTTGTATGTTTCTGGATTATATTTGACAATGTTGTCATAAGGATTTTCATGTATAATTTTGGTCGAGACAGTATCTTTCCACGTAGCCTTGGCTGTCCTGGAACTTGCTCTGCAGACCAAGCTTACCTCTAACTCACAGAAATCCACCTGCCTCTGCCTCCCGAGTGTTGGAATTAAAGATGTGCCTCACCACCTGGCTTTATGTCTATATTTTTAAGGAATATTTATCTGGTAGGCTCCCTTTTTGTTGTCTTTACTTACCTGATTTCTGCCCATCTTTAACACTCTTCTGTGTGTGTTTCACATGGAAAGTTGGAGTTTTTAGCTGTACTTAGTGGAAAAACTAGGGGAATACGCATATGCTTCATTTTCTAGAAACAAGTGTCCTTGTGAGTGATCCATTTTCAGGTGTGTGTGTGTGTGTGTGTGTGTGTGTGTGCGTGCGTGCGTGCGTGCGTGCGTGCGTGCGTGCGTGCGTGCCTGCCTGCCTGCCTGCCTGCCTGCCTGCCTGCCTGCCTGTGGAAGCCCATAGTAGGTTATCAGCTCCACTGGATCTGCAGTTACAGGCAGTTGTGAACCACCCAGCATGGGTGCTGATAGTCCAAATTCTGGACCCCTGCAAGTTCTTTTAATTGCTCATCTGTCTCTCCAACTCTTGTCTTCAATATATTTTTAAGGAATTCTAGAATCAACTTCCAAAAGAAAAACCTGAAATTGAAGTTTCAATAAATTTTAAAAACAAACTAAATGCCAGGTTATTCATTGCTAAAACAAGTAAAGCAAAGAAATGTAACTGTACCCGTTGCTGAGGCTCACCCGCTGACCTTCCTCAGAGGGGAAAGACTTTCTGTTAGGGCCAGCACAATGTCAGGGGCACTAAGTAGGCCCTTATCTCAGCCGATCATCACATTCACTGAACTCATTCTGCTGCTATGCCAACAGCATTCTTTGACACTTTGATATTTAAGCTGGTACTACCTCAGACATATCAGACATATACAGGGCTTCCTATCCACTGATGCAGGCTCGCAGTTGCACGGTTTGCCATGTGGCTGTGTGCCTTGGAGGCTAGAAACTTAAGCAAAGGGAGACTTTGTCTTTTTTTTTTTTTTCCCATGTAGATAGATGCCTGTCACAATAGAGAAGGCAGGTTCTCAGATGGCCAATGAGAATCTTTTTCAGGGATAGAACTGTTAATGATCAATGGGGGTGGTGTGGCTACAATTTCTGACTGTTTTAGGAATAAAATGTGGAATGCTGGAGAGAGATGGCTCAGTGACTGAGAGCCCTTCCTGTTCTTGTAGAGGACCCAGATTCAGTTCCCAGCACCCGCATGGTGGTTCACAGCGTGTAACTGCAGTTCCAGGGGAGTCAATACTCTCTTCTGGCCTCTGCAGGCACTGCACACACATGGTACACACCTTTATATTTAAAATAAAAGTTGGGTCAACAGAATCATCACAAAGTAGAACTTCTTAAAGGCTCATAATTCTTTGTCCACTGAGCGCACCAGATCAGGAACCAGAGTCTGCACACATCCCAAGACTAAAGCATCAAGGTAATCAAAGGCCTTACCTCTAATCAGTACATGCAAACTGGAGACAGATGGGTGGTGTTGCATTGACTTTCCCTGGGGAAGTGTGAACAAGTTTCTATTCACCCCAAGAAGGTACCAGTAACAGACCAAAGTCATGATTCTGTCAAACCCCAGCTTGATAAACCAGTGAGTTTATTGGGCTTGCTTATAGGGCATGGGTGAGGGGCTACTTACAGGTGATCAAGTGAGCTCCCCAAAACTGTATCACCACAAAGTCCCACCCCATTATGGATGATGAACACATGGAAGCTGCATCATGGAGTCCCTCTTTCAGTTATTTATCTCTCAAGATCACAGGTGGCTGGAGAAAGCAGAAGGGAGTGATGGATGGGATCCTGGGTGACATTCCCACAACCTTCCCTTCACTCGACACATTAGGTGGTATCACCTATTACCATAGACCTACTGTATGATTCTCCACAGTTAGTTGCCGTGACTCCTGAACCTGTCTACTCCAAAATGACAGTGGGCCGACTGCCTTATGCCTAGAAGAAGAAAGCCATACTGCAACAGTGGGAGTCTCTGTTTTCTGTTTGACTGCGACCTCTCTGTGGCTCCTTGGCAGATGTTGGATCTCTGAAGTTTCACTGACAGTGGAAGTGCTGGCCACTACTCTCAAGGATTCATTCCATTCCCTGTGTCTAGTCATTCATGTGACCATAGCCAATCAATAAAGGCAGTTTCCAAAGTGGGACACTAGTCCATGATCCTTGTTCTTCCTCCCGTTGCCTGGCAGCCAGATCCTAGTGACTCCTAAAGAATGCATCGTGCGTCAGAAGCATAAATGATAGACCATCCGTTAGTGATACCCTGCCTTTCCTAAGCTGCGTGACCTGGGGCAGAGGACCTGTTGTCCACTGCAGATTCTCCATCTGAAAGAACAGGTGACCAGTGTATTCATCACAGCATGCTATATAATCTAATGTTGCTGCAAGTCCTGGAGGAGAGGCTGTGAGCATTCTTAGGAAGGTAGCATTCCTCTTCCAGTTGAGATTTACCTCATGTCCAAAGATCTGGCGACCACTTCACGTTATCATCTAACAGAAACTTTTGGTTACAGTAGTTGATGGCTTCCAAGAGCCGCTGGTGCCCAATGGTGGGGCTTACCTTTTGGATCTTATGTTTTCAAAGAAATATAGCACAGAGATGGAGGTCACTGGATTCAGTGAGAAAGGACAGAGCACAAGGTTCTAGCAGCCCTTGGTTTCAAAGGTCCCTTGTGGTGACGTTTTCAACATAGCGGTACTTCTTTCTATTTTTATCTTCCTGCCAGTTGACTTCAGCCAGTGTTTACGAGCACCTGCAGGAGGCCCAGGAGTTGAGTAAGCAGTAAGGCTGTGCTCCCAGGGAGTGGTCTGTAGAGAGAGAAAGAGAGCAAAAATGACCAAAGTTCAAGGCACAAAGTAGATAAAATGCCATTGAAGATCAGAGGCAGGTGACCTCGTGTCTAGCTGGGTGAATGGGGAGGCAGTAAGACAGGGTTGAAATTGGAATAGAAACTCACAGTGTGAGTAGGATTGGAGTAGCTGAGGTCGGGTTGGTGCTACTACACAGGGACTCTAGAAGGTAGGCATGCTGAAGATGATCACAGTCGGGGGCGTGTGAGCCCTGGCTTGGCAAAGGGTGGCCATCCATCTCTCATATGCGCCCATCCCATGAAACCTGAGCATCTTCCTCAAACCGTAGTGTTCCTCCATTCAAATCCTTTCTTCACTGTGGTGAACTCTGGTCACCATTGTGTATTCATGCATATCTGTTTTGTCCTCAGGGTACGATTGCCTAGTATTATGTGTTTACTTATATCCATTCAAATAGCACATTGAATCTATGAAGGAGACTTTATTTGAAAATAGGGTTTTTGCACAGAAATCAGGATATGTTTGTATAGACCCCAATATCAAAAGATCGATGTCCTGTAAGATTTACAAGTTTGAGCAAGACACAGTGACTATAGGAGCAAGGACTGTATATAACTGCAAACTGGGATGCTGGAGTGGGGCAATGGTGGCTTCTCCATGGGGTACAGATAGAGCACAGCCCTGTCAGCACCTTGACTCTAAACTTCCAGCCACTGCAACCGTGAGGCAATAAGTCAGCGGTGTCTAAGGCTCCCAATTTGTGTGCTGTGTGTGTGCAGCTGTGGGATATAGCCCACCTGTGGTGCATAGAATGCTTAGGGAGGTGAATTTGATTCTACCCAGAGGGCCTTGTTTCTTGGGGAAGGCTGGATATGCCACTAAAATTACACAAATGGTGATTAGCTGATCTTGGTGGGCAGTCCGCTCATTGTCTGCACATCTTGGCTTTCTGAACAGAGTGAACAACAAGCCCAGCCTCCTTCGGTGCCTCCAGGAATCCCCAGCACAGCCAGGTATGGTATGATTCCCATTACCACATGGGGAGTCACTCTGGAGTTCCAGGGGTTCTAGGCCAAGCAACTTTAGTTCATTTATTCCAGTCCGTTCTTTTGGCAAATGATAGATTGTGCCATTAAATGTTGTGTAACTAATCCATGACCACTTTGCCTGAAGCATCTGAACTTGAACTCAAGTCTTTGTTCTTTTCTTCTTTCTCTTTGAAATAATTTTAGTAGAGTCGGGACAAAGCCTTAACAATATTTATAATTTTGTGTGTGTTTGTGTGTGTGTGTGTGTGCGTGCGTGTGTACACAGGCATGTTCATACCTTGTACAGATGTGGAGGTCAGAGGACAATATGTAGGAGCTGGTCTGTCCTTCCATCATGTGGCTCCCAGTATCAAACTCAGGTCATCAGGCATGGCAGTAAAAGCCTTCACCCACTGAGCCATCTTGCCTGCCCTTGATCTCAAATACTGAATTTTGCATCCAGATGTCTAGAATTTCTAGGGACTCTCAAGGCAGAGAGTTTTAACTTGAACTAGTCAAGACTTCTGCGTTTGAGGAGTGGGATAAACAGAGGAGTTTTAAAAGAGACAAAACGTGGGGCACGGTGACCCCTGGAAGGGATTTGGAAAAATGATTAGGGTTATGTGACAAGTCCATGGCATTTAGATCACCGTGCATGCTTAGGAAACAATTGCAGTGAACGGTACTTTCCTCCTTCATTGACCCATCACACTCGGAGACTATAAATTATAGCATTGGTAGCACCGGCAGCTGTCATGTGGTCTTTGTACCACCAAGGCATCGCTTTGGCCCTGATCTAGTTTTCCAGCCTTCTTCAGTGGGAAGTAGAGCGGCTAATGTACTTGGATTGGATTTTGGGTTTTCCGACTCTCTTGACATTGTGAATGCAAGCCCATTATGGCAGCAGCAAGGCGTCCATGGCATCTTGGTGCCTATAAATCAATATCTCCCCTACAGGTTCCAAAGAGTGTCATCTATAAGGCTTATAGCCTGCATGTGCACCCTTTGTGTTGGGTGCCCTCAAATGTGCTTTCTGTCAGCAAGACATAAAGGAGACACAAGGAGGGGTCATTTTGCTTGACAGCACATACTGAAAGCGGAAGAGGGGCAGTTATTTTTTTCTTGTTGTTGTTATTACTATTATTGTTTCATGGGTTCCTCCAACAAAGAAATGCTGTGTAGTACAAATGCCTCCCATCATCAGTCATCAGTGTCCTGCCATTTTGAAATGGCAGAGGTGGCTTTAGCGCATGATGCAGTTATTGTCACCATGCTGGATGCTGGAGCCCGCATCCTTAGAGAGATTGACATGGTGGTTTTCTCCCCTCGCGCGTGTACTGTGATTGCGGCCACACTGTCACTTTAACAAACTATCACCCTGAAATGGGGCTGCCCCATCCAGTGCTGTGGAAAAACAAGGTCAAAAGTGCAGGAGACTCATGTGGATGGCGAATCACTAGGATTAGTTAAGCCAATATTGAAAAAATGCTTGGCACAACTCTGATGGGTTGTGTTTCTGCAGAGATGTGTTCTTTCGGTCCCCCTTTGTACACATACAGTCAAAGCCACACCAGGACCTCTGTTATATAACTCTTCCTGGTTATATAATTAAGGGTCCTGTTTTTTCTTGCCCTGGTTTACATCAGTTGAAATGGGAATAGAAGGTACAACAGTTCATAGTCACGTGTACTAACCAAAGTAGTAATTTTATTATTAAAGTACATGGGGGTCTTCTGATTATAAGTAATACTGAATACAGCATAAACTATGTTCATAGTTTGTGCTTATAGGATACAGAAGAGTTTTAGATATATATGTCATCCTACAGATCAGTTAAAAAAAAACCTTCATATTTTAGTTTATATGACCCTCCTTATTGCCTTCAGTGCTAGCTAGGTAGAAATCCTGAGTCATAGATACAGAAATGTGTGATCAAGCAGAGAGTTTTATGGTCGTCATGAGGTCACTGCTATAACTTTCCCAAGTCTTGACCCAGACACAATTAGGAAAGAGTAACCCCTCAGGGCAGGTGGCATACTCAGGGCTCAGGTCTGTGCTGTGCTGCAAGACTTGAGTCCCCCAGCTCTGCATTGGACATTGCCTACACCTGCTCCCTCTTGGACCCTTGAAGCTCTTGCAGATGCCAACTGCCCTGCCCAGTCTCCAGGCTCTGGATTGCAACTGAGCTAGAAACTCTTTACCCTATGTTCCCATTGACTTCGTTATGGAAGCATAGGCGCATGTGCCCGCGCTCCAGTGGCGTTCTGGAAAGGCAGACCCTAGCCAGGAGGCCAATAGCATAGGGCAGCTATGAAACTGCATGACCCTTTTTCTGTCTCCAGATGCCAAGGTTCCATGATTGACTCTTGCAGGACTCTTGGGTCCCTCGCTTGGACCTTCTCAAGAACCAGGTGCTCATGTTCTGCTGTAACTAAACTGAGTCCTCAGAGCTGTGGAGTTCACCTCTCTGCATTTCCTTTTGTACCACCAGGTGGATCAGAATAGCCTTCATCTCTGCCTGTCCCAAGTTCTCTGCTTGTTTGTTCCTGTCAGCCCCTTCTCTACTCAGGCCTGGACTGCTCTGGACTCTTGGAATTTCCAGTGTGGCCAACGAGCCAAACAACACCTCCTTTGGCAGATTATGTTAACTGAAGCAAATAAACACACAGCTCCACCTCTCCGGTGGGGCTTCATCTCGGTAAACTTGCCATAAGCCAAAGATGCCAGGATCTGAAAATGCATTGAGTGTTCCTAGCACCCTTACTATTCTAGCTTAGCCATACCGCACATTGGAGAGCCAAGCTCTCTCCCAGTCACAGCTACAGCCCAGGATTGTGAAGGAAGATTGAACCACTGGAGAAGCTTCAAAAAATGTGGTGTCTAGCTGAATGCATATCACAGTCACATCATCCTATGGTGGGATATGTCAAGTCAACCCATTGTAAGTCAGGGCCATCTGCAGTGGGATTGTAAGTCTATACTATGTAAAACAATTCCAATGCTAGATGAGATTCTAGGAAATTTTAATTCCTTTCTCTATACTCATGCTTTTCCTTAAGTTTTCTACCAAGGACATGGGCTGTTTTCTTGTATGTTTGTAGTATGCATGCATGTATGAGTACATGCGCACGTGTATGTGTAAAGATGGAGGTCAGAGGTTGTCGATGCGGGGGCCTTCCTTAAACTCTTATAATTTTACATACTGAGGGAAGGCCTTATGCTGAGTTCCTATAGTATAGGCAGTTGATCCTGTGGGGCTGGGGATCCAAGGTCACAGCTGCATGACAAGTACTTTGTCCTCTAAGCCATCGTCCCAGTCACTGCCATAATACCCCCCCTTTTTTTAATTGGAAAGAAAATTATTTAAGAGAGCATTTTGGGACAAAGAAGCAAGAACCAACTCATTTCTTTTGTTTAGTAGAACAAGGACAACAAAACCACTCAAGGTAAATCAGTTCCAGAACCATTGCACAGGCTTTCTCAGCAAGCAGTAAGTGGTCTTTCACAGGTGTGATGTGGGACACTACCCTTATTATCAACAGCCTCAAGGCCTGGATCTTATCCCAGGGCTGTAACGCTCCAGCGGACACCCGCGGACTTAGTACAGGCCTGGGTTACTCTCACATGAGAAGCGGAACTGCACATGCTTTATAAATGGAAGGTATTATTTTCAGGAAAGGTCAGAACTTGCCTGTATGTTGAAAACACAGAGCTCTAAGTTCAGCTGTTACGACTTAGCTAGAAAAATATAAGGACTGTACTACTACCTACAAAGTCAAGTTCATCTAAATCTGTTCACTGAATACATGACCGTCGGTTATAACATGTGCCTGGTGCCGCCTGAACTTGGAATTCTCCAGTAAAGACAACAGACAAGTCTCTGCCCTTCTGAAACCTTATGTGGAAGACAAGTACTCGGAACTGAGGAGATGGCTCAGTTGGTAAAGTGCTTGCTATACAAGCAGAAGGACCGAAGTTCAGATCTCCAGCATCCATGTAAAAGCCAGGCATGACAGTGCACATCTGTAACCCTAGCAATGGGGAGACAGAGACAGTTGGCTCCCTGGGGCTCACAGGCTATATGCATCAAACCCTCGCTGAAGTAATGCCTGGTCTGCTAGGTGATGCCCTCAGGAGTGGGGAGGTGGCTCACCCAAAATCACAGAGCTAGCAAGTACTTCAGCTGGAGTTCTGACCCAGCCAGCTTGGCCTTCCTAGTAGAGGGTGTTAGGGAGAAGGTTGGAGAGGTGGGAAATTAGAAACAGAAGCAGCAGAGGAAGGGGACCAGCCACTGGGAAGCTTGGGAGTACTCTGTATCTGCATCCAGCAAAATAAAAGGAGCATGGTCCATCTTTGTAAGTATTTTCTGTCACCCTGGATACCACACCTCTGTGTTCAGAAACTATGTGATGATGGTGGGCCATACCTTGATCCTTGGCTTCACTGGACAGAGATGCCATGCGGGGAGTACATTTGTTTCTGTGACGTTTTGGTTGTGGCCTTCCCATTTCTGAGGCTCTTGCCACCTCTCATTTCGTGGTGTCTAAGGGCCACAGGCTGCTAGAGCCTGGAGGCAGGGTGTCAGCACTCCTGAGCTGGTATCTGTGTAGCTGGGACTGGTCAGTTGCAGGTGACATCCTTCTGCTGTGTAGGCTAAAGCTCTGTGTGGCTCTCTTGGAATCACCCATTTTCCTTTGCTCTCGTGGTAGCCTCCATGTGTGTTACATAAAACGATGGACCTTTGCTTCCCTGCCCTCATGTAGCCCTCACCCACACAGTTTTCACCTCGTGCCCCAACATGGCAGATCATTGGTCAGAGAAAACATGTCTAGGAAGAAAAAGCCACTAAAGAAGGAAGCGCCCCTGGATGTTTATTTCCTGATTTGGGTTAATGGGAAGTGTGGGAGGGGTGCTGGCTTTGGGTCTTGCCCAAACAGCAGCGTATGTATCCCCATAATCCATTTGCCTGCTGTCCCCAGGGTGGCACTACGGTGTGTAGACCCCCACAAACCCCAGTCGTGTCTCTTTTCTCTATGTGTATGATCCCTCAGCCTTCTGGTTTCCTTTCAGGCCTCTGGAGAGTTTTGCTAGTGTGTGAGATGTCAAGCTTCCTTCACCAAAAGAAACCCCAGGCCTGTACTGCTTTTCTTCTAGAAGCCAGTCACACCCGTACTGGAGGGCAGGGAGATAGCACAGGGTCCTGTCACAGTGTTTGTCGTACTCACCCTGCAAAGCTCAGAAGGGCCACTGCTGTGGGAGCCTTTGAAAGCCACGTGATGGTATCCTGCACCCATTTTGTCCTTTGCCACCATTTGCTACCACAGCCATAGGAAGAGTCCCACAGGACTGAAAGGAAAACTGCATCTGTCTGGTTTTACCTAGATTGGGTGGCTTTGTGCCTGAGGTGAAGAAGCCAGAGAATAGTTCATCCCTGGCTGTAGCGACGCAGACACACAGCAAACCCACAGTGTAGTTCATGTCAGTATCACAGCCACACCCGCCCTGTTTTTTTGAGACATTGAATAGCGTGGTTTGGATACATGGTCAGGCAGACCCTAAAACAGCTTGACACTCTTCATTTTTGGGTGCTGAGGTACACCAGCATGCTGGCCAAAGATCGCCCTTGTTTTACTTGGAGTCTAATTCTGGATTCACAAACAGAAGTTAGAAATGAGTTCCAGTTGGTCACTGGTAGAATTTAATGGACCATTCCCATAGTTGGGGTTGCCTCCAGCTCCATTACTTACTGTGTTGGGTTGCTAGGACAGCTGTAGCAAAGTGCTACAAACCAAATAGGTTAACAAGCAAGATTTACTTTTGCACGTTCTGGGGACTTAGAAGGCTGGCATCAAGACATATATAAGGCCACTGTCCCCAAGCTGCTGGGGAAGGACCTGCTGTTGCCCTCCCTCAGCTTCTGGGTCCTCATTTCCCTGATGTAGGAGGATGCTGGTCCTGCTGGATTAGTGGCATCTATAATGACCTAGTTTCCACATAGGTGCACATGCTGAGCGCTACCTGGAACACTGACATAGGGTGAGTTCTGGGGAGAGAACACTTGAACCCATAACAACTAATGGACACTAGTTCGGAGTTTTCCTAAGAGCCACAGTCCTGCCTCGTCGGTGCTCTGATGGCCAGAAGCAACTGGGTTTCGCCTCCTTCCTGCCATTTGGGAATTGACTGTGACCTCACCAGAATGGCATCCTTGCTTTTTGGACTTCATTTTGGAAATCAAGTTTCTCTCGTTCTGTATCTAAAATTGGTCAGTCCTAAACTCACTGCTTGTCCAGAGGACAGCTGTCTGCCAGTCTCACTTATAAGGTGGGGAAGAACATGAAGAGAGAACCAGGGTAGTCACCAAGGTCCCTGACAGAGTTCTCAGAGTGGATTCTTTGGGCTCTCTCTTCATGGTCTTTCCATGTAATTATAACAGATGCATAGGATAAAAGGATCGCAGAAACATGAATACATATACAACTGAGTAGGGCAGAAGAAAGACTCACGAGCCATAAGAGACAAATTCTGAATTAGATTCCGATCTGCCATTGGTGTCCCACCCTGCCTCTGAATTCCTCTAGGGGTTTTGGCCTTCCTGTGTCAATTGTCATGGTTACTCTTCCCTTCCAGGTTGGAAGAGCCAGGCTATGCACTTCCTTTTGGCTAGGACAGGATCTGGGACATAGAAGGCTCATCAGTAAATTATAACTGAAGACTGAATACCTTCCAAAAAAAAAGTGCTGTAGGGGAAGGAAACAATATTCTGATATTTACTCATTAAAATTAATTTCTATTGAAGTTAAAATCTAAAGCCTCACTTTTCTAGGACTCTTAAGAGCTATTCACAAATCCCATTATTTTATTTATAAGCCTAACAGTTTCTAACAATCACTTTTAAAGGGGCCTTTTTTACTAATGTTTGGTCTAATTTGCAAACTTAGCTAATTAAACTCCTTTAAACATTTTAAGCGGCATTTGTAAAGGAAATCGAACTTATTAAATTTATAAGTACTCAATTGCCTGACTCAACAAACAAGTCTCCCAGAGCACTTGAGCAATTCGTACAAATCTAATTAAGCTCCTAAGTGTATGCTACACCTTAGGGTCTCCTAAGTTTTCTTATGTGGTAAGTGACCTTGGAGAAATTACAACTTAAAGTTCAAGACCAAGTGTGGTTTTTGGCCCACACACACAGTTACTATTTCCCGGCTCTTCTGTTCCGCAGTTGGCGCTACAGATTCGGTTTTTTGAAACACATCTTTGCCTTGTCCTTTATGTTTTTCCACATTGTCCAAAAATGTCTCCCTCCCTCGAGGATGTCCTTCCCTCTGCCTTCCAGGGCCTTCTGTGTAGAGGAGGACATTGGAAACTTCTTCTCAACATCCAGCCTGTTCTTGATGTAAAAACCAAACAGGCCTGGAAGGGACACAGATGACAAGCATTTTGTAAGGTGAGAGAAACTCTCAGCAACCAGAGGTGACCAGACAAGCAGTTCAGTCCTCGTGATTCCTACATTCCCCATACACTAAGCAGTTAGAAAAGATGGACAAAGACTGGGGTGTGGCTCAGGTGGGAGAGTGCCAGTCTAGCATGCACAAAGCCCTCGGCTCAGTTCTCAGCACATGTAAACTAAGGAGTGTGGTGCATGCCACCCTCTGGTCCAGTGGGTGTCAACCTAAACTTGGTCAAGCGTCTCTGCTCCTAATTGCTAGGATGAACCCCCCTTTCTGGTCATTTTCTACTTAAGGCTTAACTTAACGAGATGGGTTTTAGGTGTCCCGAGTTACTTAGATTTAAGGTAAACATTACTGGAATCCTCTGTCCTCCCACAGAACTCTGTCCATCCCCTCCAGTTGTCACTAGCTAGAGTTAAAAGACCTTAGAGTTCCATGACTATCCTGTCTGATATTCCCACTCTCTGGGACCAGGTAGGGGTGGTAGATGCTAAAGTGAACTGAAAACACCCAGTGCTGTTTGACTCTGGCTAGAGCTACCAAGTACCCAAGTGGGCAGGTTCAGGAAAACTCCCAAGTGCCATGAGCAGTACAGAGTATCAGGTGGCCCAGTATTTGGGCGTGGTTTTCTATGGTGATAGCTAAATCCTCAAGGAAAAGTTTGTATAGAAGCACATGATACCGTTTATTGTTTAAGTATTTCGAGTAAAGAGAAAGACATTTCAAGAGGCAGTGTTTTTGTACTGAAAAATGCTCTTAAAGGGAATACTTTCCATTCTTACAATGTCACCGCGTGTTCTTGCTTGCAATTGCCTTTGCGTTTGCAGAAGTCTGACAAAGACCTTTGATCCAATGAGGAAGTTGGTGAAAGCAAGTTCTTTGTAACAGCCATGAAGAAAAACCAGAATAATACAGTTTGGTTATCTATTATTTGTTGTAAAACGTTAAGGGATTTGCAAGGCTTTCTGGCTTTCGCTACCTATATCACACATCTGACTGTAACCAAAGGTTATATATAATGCGGCGTGGTGCATAATGCATGCGGAGTGATAACAGGCTTTAAAAGGGAGAGAGAGAAGGTGGCTTTTAAGTATAGTGTGGCATTTCCCTTTCTGCTATGGTGATACATGATATAGTGCTCCTTGGCGTACGAAATGTTATTGGTTGTCATAGCAATAGAACACCATCGGGGAGCAAGGAAGAAATGCTCTCTGAGCTACTCCGTTCAAATAGAACTCTTGTTATAACAGAATGATCATTGTTAACACTGTATTTACTGTCAGATAGTAAAGTCCACGCTGCACCTTTTGTTTTATTCTTCAGTGGTAGCTCTGAGTGGCCCCGCAGCCACGCTGGCACTTGAGTTATACACCCAGGCCTCTGCCTTGGTTATGAGATTTGGACCGATATCTTTGGCTTCCTCTCTTTGTAAAGATAGGCTGTGTGTTTAATGCATCCTCGCCTGTAAGCTTTGGGGTTTGAGCACTTCCTCTGAGGAGCCCTGTAATTAGTTCTGCTTGATTGTCCTCTCCCTTGTAGTTACCCCCACTTGGCCAGTCTTTAGGCCTTGTGTTCTGTCCTAAGAGTCTTGGTGCAGAACTGCCTAACCCAGGCTTGTCTTCAAGTCATTGCTCTTGAGTGACTGGTGGGGCGTTTGCCTAGGAACGAATTTCCAATGCATCCATCCTGTCTTTCAAAGGGTGTGCTTGGGTTGCTGGGCAGCTGCAGAGGCTCCTCAGAGCCCAGGCCAGGAGTCCACTTGGTGTCTCAGTCTGCCTTCTTTGCCAGTTGTGGCTACACCCTTTCCCATCGTTCAGCCTGTGAATACATGTCCTTGACCCAGTTGTGGGGGAGGCAGTGGGGGAAAGCTGTGCGTGGGGGGGGTGACAGTACTTTAGCTGTGTCCTTCTGATGTGGCAGTGTGTTGATTATTGTGAGTGCCAGGGAGTCTCCTGCCTCGCTCAGTCCTCACGGTCCCCCATTTTATAGATGAGAGGACTGCTGCGCAGAAAAGTGGAGCAGCCAAGGCCGCGCTTCTGGGAAATACCTGAGCTGGGCCTTGAGTCCATCTCTCCTGACTCCGGAGCCTGAACAGGAATCAAGGAAGGCCCCAAAGGAAACCCTTGGCTCATCCTGGAAGAAGTTCTGTGGGCTGCCAGTGCAAGGGGAGAGAAAAGCAGGAGGAAGCATCTTAGAAAGCAAATAGGAAAGCATTGCTTCCAAAAAGCAAGACAGTCCGACCTCAGCTTTATGACACTATTGCAATAAAAACACACAAGTTGTAAAGCTATTAGCAGGGCTTTGAGAAGCAGGACCCTCCCCCCATCTCATACTTATTTTTAAAGTGTAGCTTTTCAACATGTATAGCCCAGAGGCCTCTTAGCCCGGCACTCCAGCAATCCCAGGGATGTCACTGGACACCATATCACATGGATCAAATGGAATATCCAGCGAACATAAGTTCATGATAACTATCTCCATCTCTGGTACCCATCTCAGGGCTTGATGAGTGTCAGCTGGCCTAATGGGCCCAGCATCCCCATCAGTGAAGGAGTTTCCATTATCCCACTTCCTATATGTGGAAACTGAGTCACAGAAGTCAAGTCGTCCTGCACTAAGCTATACCTGGCAAGAGTAGCCAACACCCACTTCAAGGGATAACTTTGAGAGCTCACCAAGTGTAACACCGTTTGCTCTTGTGTATAGCAATGAGTGAAGACAGGGCCTTTCCCCTTGGTGGGGCTAACATGGGTGTGAATTTAGAACTAGCTCTGTGCTTCTCTGCTGAGGCCTGCCAAGTGTCCAAGAAGAGTAGGAAATTTTGTAAGAAGCTTTACAGGGAGGATTGCAAATGACTCAGCTTCTTAGCTGAAAGCCAGAGTGAGGCTCAGTGAGCTTGCCTTATAGAAATCTTGAGAACAGAATGGAGTTTGAGTGTGGAAGCAAAGTTGCCCTCGAGGATAGAAAGTCCAGACTGGGAATAGAGGCACAATGGGCGAATATCAGTTTAGCTCTCGTCGTCCAGACCAGGAAAGCAAGGCCCAGGGCATCTTCCGAGGCCCATTCTGTGGAAGAGCCACCCCATATGCGCAAAAATCAGGCGTATGCAAGGACACTCACCCATAGCATTCTTTGTGAATGAAAAAGTTGGGAACAACCTAGTCCGGGACCAGGGGAATGCTGGAACGAGCTGATGTTTTCGTCTGATGCGGAAATGAAAAGGCATGAGCCACATACCTCCATTCCCAGATAGGTGAATGCCAAGACTCATGGTTCAGTGGGGATTGAAAAAAAAAAAAAGAGTCAAAATAGAAGTATGTCTCCATTTATGGGGAGCACTCACACTCAGTTGACATTGCTGTGTGTCTGTGCGTGCATGCAGGTGTATGTGAAGGAGATACACAAACACAGATGTATACAGGCATATGGAAGCCAGAGATCCATCTTATATGCCATCCTTCTTGGTTATTCTCTCTGCCTCTCCAGCAGTGGGATTATAAGCACATGCCACCCTGCCTAGTGGTGCTGGGAATTGAACTCGGATCTTCATGTTTTCAAGACCAGTGTTTTACTGAACTGAGCTATCTCCCATGACACTATAGTTCTAAACAACACAGGTGCCTGTGTGTATCATCTTGGGGTAAGAGACAAGATGATAGGATTAGATGATCTGTTTTGTAGTGGCTTAGTTTTCACAATGAGCGATTGTACTGTATTCATGGGTTCAAAATTAAATGCATGCATTGGCTGGTGTAGTTGTGTTCGCTGCATTGGTTGAAGAGGCAAAAGGAGTCAGAGCTGAGGCTCCCAGCTCCTGGGGCCCAGCTAGGTATCCAGACACTGCATAGGCAGGTACCAGCACAGATACAGAACCCTAGGACCAGCCACGTATTACCAGGAAATCCAGGGGCATAACAGTGTCTGTGAACAAAACCGGGTTTGGTGTCAGAGGAAGAAAAAGAACAAAAAGACTCCAATTTCTGATGACATCAGTATTCCAAAGCAGAATTCCAGACTGGAGAAGGGTACAAATGGCGTTGTTCATCAGCAAATAGAATACACATGTCAGGCTTGTTTTGCCTAAATGTAGCAGCATTGTGGGAATGGAAATGGCAGCATTGTGAGCCAGGCTGGGGCTGCTGCAAGCTCAGCATAGAGGAGAATCCCTTGAGAGGAGGTTCATGGCCACTTCCAAGGTTTCAGGGCATACTTGGCTTCTTCCCTTTCAGCTAATTGTGTTTCATTGGCGAGGGTGGAAAGCTAACATTCCTTCCTTTGTTTCTTTTATTTTTTTATTTATTTATTTTTTGATTTTTGATTTTTCAAGACAGGGTTTCTCTGTGTAACAGTCCTGGTTGTCCTGGAACTAACTCTTGTAGACCAGGCTGGCCTCAAACTCACAGAGATCCTCTCGCTTCCGCCTCCTGAATTCTGGGATTAAGGGTGTGTGCCAACACTGCCTGGCTGCTAACATTTCTTAAGGACTGGCTAAAGCTAAAATTTCTTAAATACATTTTTATTGTACAAAAACAAACACAAAGCCCTTAGTCTTGTGACCTAGGATATGTTTGGTTCCCTTTGGAGGAGAAACTGAAGTACAGAGGTAAAGTGGCATGCCCGGCATCACACAGCATCTAATGGTGGCTTAGAGTGAGCTCAGCAACAGAGCGCTGACCGTCCGGTATGTTGCTACTGTGCTGACTAGCAAGTCTGGGTGGGGAGGCGGAGAACACAGACACCCTGAACTACGACCCCTGACCTTTTCTTACTATAACTGTTGCACCCCAATCCTTGGACCTTTGGCTTGGTTGTGGGGCAGTAAAGGTTGAAAACAAATGGTCAGTAAGATACTCATGGCTGTGCTCCATAATGGGAAACACCCTGGAATTTGGGATTGTTAGAGACAGATTTGCATTATACAATATACCTACCTTCCCTCGGGAGGAGGGGGGAAGGTGAATTTGGTGGAAAGCAGTGGAGATAGAATAGAAAGTCCCTATGAGGACAGCCAAGGCTGTCCAGGTGAGTGTGGGGCCAGCCACATGGCTCTGGAGGCCAAAGTTGAGAAGGAGAGAGGTTCTAAACGTGGGCCTCCAGGAGAGAGGATGCAGGGGGAAAAAGCTCCATACAGGGAACCCTGTTGGAAGGTCATTGCAGAAGTTCTGGTACCAAGTCCTGATTCCAGGTTGGGCTGTTTGGTAGTGAAACACATTTAGCATGGGATTGTATTGTTAACTGTTTACCAGCCCTCACCCAGGGGGGCTGATTTTTGTGCCCTGAGTTGAGGTTTGAGGTTTGTCTTTGGATTTTATCAGTGAGGTTGGGAAGGTGATGAGAGCAGATAACCTTTCATAGCTAGTTTCCCACTGGCCCCTCCCCACCCCCTAGTGCCTACTTCTAGTTCTGCCTGTGCATTTAACCACAGTAGCTCAGTAAAAGCCTTGGCCAATGGTTGTGTGGAAACAGTGTAACCAGCCCAGGCTCATGGGTTTGAGCAGGCTGGCTGCCGTTGCCAATGGGCAGCCAAGCTGCTCCACTAAGTGCCCATCCTCTGGTGGGATATGCAGGCCTCCGGAGCCACTCTCAGTGGATGGCTGAGTGTTGCCAAGCAACTGCTGGAGTTATTTTCTTTGCTGAGAAGTTGCTGGCCTGTCTGTGTAAGGTGAAGGAGCCCACACATGCCCAGCAGTTACCACAGTGAGACAGCAAAGTCATCACATTCTTCAGCTGTCTGGCTTGTGCCACCGCTGGTCGCAGGCCAAAGATGCACACACACGTGCACACGCATATGCGCGTGTGTGTACACACACTGACACCGCCAGTCGCAGGTTCAGGGTCTCACACAGGTGTCTTGGTCCAGTTTATTCTCCTGGCTGTTATAAAGCAGAAATTACACCAAGTGGCCACTTTCCTCCTGGGGCAGAAAGAGGTTTATGAGTGTCTTACAGAAAACAAACCAGGCTTCTGGAAAATGCCTGATTTCTTCTAAAAACCAGAATTCTTGTGCATTCTCCCCCTCCCACTTCATTGAATTCTAGATCTAGCTTGAGTCTCCTACCTTTTCCAAACAGGGAACACTCAGTCCTGGTCAGATACATTCTGCCTCGAGGGTATAAAATTAATTTAGAAATGACATTTTAAGTAGTGGAAGCCTTTGATACAGCAGTGCAAGGCTCTTTTCTGAAAGTCAGCAATCAAACAAGAAAGGTTGTGTGTCCTATAAGAAGCCACACTGCACACTGAGGCAGGACATTGTCTCTCCCCCCACAAGTTCAAATACTGAAGAAATGAAGCAAAAAGGTTCATTTTTGAAAAATGGAGGAGGAAGGGTTGTTATTGCTTTATGGAGACTAGCTCTCAGATTTGCACAGCGGCACTTTTTTTTTTAAAACTCTAACCCAGACAAGAAAAATTGGATGCCTTCACCCAATAGAGTCCCTGAACTGTGCAGAATGCAAGCTTGAATAACTAGTTTGGATTTTGAAAGATAGAAGACCCTGCCCATTGCTGACTACAGTTTAATTGCATAATGAGGCAACCAATCCTGTTCTTATCTGATTTAGACGCCTTGCAAAATAAGCTTCCACAGGCCTCCTCCACCCTTGCCTCGCAGGCGCTCTCCGCTGTCTGCCAGCAGCTCCTGTTAACTCTGTATACTGGACAGAATGGTTTCTGAAAGCCTCCTTCATTCATTTTTCATTATTTTGGTTTTTTAAAACAGTCTCCTGTAGCCTAGGCCGATTTAGAACCCCCACTTAGCCATGGATGACCTTGAACTCTTGGTCCGCTGCCTCTGGCTTGTGCTGTAGGGATCGAAGACCAGGACTCCAAACAACCTGCAAGTAAGCACTACCAACTGAGCTACATCCTCAGCCCCATGAAGATGTTGTCATTCAAGCTTAACATGAACAGTAGCCACGTTCACCTCTCTTCCCCCCCACTTCCCTATCCTGCTGATCTCCTTTCCTCAAAGAGCCGCTCTTATGTTTTCGTGTAGCAGTATGTGGATACACATATATGAAACCTGGTTCTGCATGTCAGAGAAAACATGTAATATTTGTCTTTCTGAGTCTGGACTATTTCTCTAATTCTCCTTTTTTCCTCCAAGGGACTTGGCTTCTTTACCCAGGAGCACGTTCAGAACCAGGCCCTGTGATGCACAACGGAAAATGGAACCATATGGCTCCAAGGAGCAGGTTTCAGCTTGTGCTTCTTCTTTTAAGGAAATGCGCCATGTAGCTAGCAGATGTTCATTCACCTAGCTTAGTCCTCTGAGAAGGGGAAATGAATTGGACAAGGTGCAGAAAATATGGTTGGCTCCTATTAAATCTAACTACCTTCCCAGTCCAGTCCCATGCAGGAGGTCTGGGTGGTTGGGTCAGGGTGAAGGCCTCAGAAAGAGCTCTTTAACAGTCTCTACCTTTTCATGGTCCTAATTGAGTAAAGAGTCTCACCAGCTTGGCTCACAAAGCTGCTGCTTGCTGCTTCCCTTTGCCCCAAAGCTAACAAAATAGGCGGGTTCCCAATTTGGAGCTGGCTGGTGGAAACCCAGGCCTTTGTTTGCTGTGGAGTTGTCTGGGCAGCAGAGCAAAGAGACATAAAGAGATTAGCCAAACCAGAAGGCCCAGAAAGGACAGCCCTCCCATTCAGGCCAAGGGGGGCTCCTGTATTGGGTAGAGGAGGGCCTGTCTCCAGCAGTCTTATGTCCCAGACCTTGTCCTTCCTGGGATAGGTTGGAGGATGCGACCCTGGATGATAGCGTGTCGACTTTAAAGACCCATTCCACCCCCTTAATGCAGATAAAGAAATTCCCTCATTTAGCAGATAAGGAAATAGAGGCCATTTGTGCTGGGTAACCTGTCGGGGCTTGTTGGTTGATAACCAGAAAGATACATTATCCAAGTGTGGAGAGAGTGTGCACGCATCTATTTCATCTTTAGCCGTTTTCTCACTTCTTGAGAGACGCTTTCCATGTTTTGTTTGCATGTTTGCTCATAAGGGACTTGGTTAAAAAAAAAATCTTAAGGAATCCCTGGAAGCACAACACATGGTAACAACATGCATGATAGCACCATCTGTGTTTACATGGTAAAAACATGCATGATAGCACCATCTGTGTTTACATGGTAAAAACATGCATGATAGCACCATCTGTGTTTATGTGGTAACAACATGCGTGATAGCACTATCTGTGTTTATGTTGCACATACTTGTTAGTGTGGGTTGTGAATGTGTGCTTGCAGGTGCACATGTGTACGTGTGTGTGGAGTCCAGAGGCCAGCTGAAGTCAGGTATCTTTCCCTGGCTGATTTCTGCCTTTATTCTTTGAGAGAGAGTTTCTCACTGTTATGGCTGGACTGGCCCTAGGGCTCCTCCTGTCCCTGGCCCTCTAGAGGTGGGGTTTTAGGCACATTGCCACCACATCCAGCTTTTTGCTTGGGTTCTAGAGATCTGACCTCAGAACCTTATTTGGCAGGCCCTTTGCTGGCTGAGTCATCTCCCCAGTCCAGAACCATCTCTCCTGTGTCCAAATAACAAATGTGTTAGGGTTGTGGCCACACATGAATTCTGGGTAGATACATTTAGTCAAAAACCTCAGTGCATGTAACTGCATGTTTCACTCAATGTGAAAATTTCACAAGCACTGGAGGCCTTAGGATCATGTTTCCTATCACCAAGAGAATATGCTGTTCTATTGCCCTGACATGCTCGGGAGGGAAACCAAAGCTCCGCTGCGTGAGTCTAAACCCAGCTCCTTTCTGTGCATCTGTCTCTCATGGAGCTGCATGTGACTTTCAGACCCGCCCCAGAAGCACATACAGGTGCCTCCTGTTTATATGCAGGTCCGCTAAACCTTTCTGTGGACTGAACACCTGGCCCAGGTCCCTCCTCCTACATCCTCTCACACCCATCTCCAGGTTCTCTTCTCCCTCACATATACACTGCCTTAGTTTGAGTCTCCATCCATGCTAATGAGAAGGAGGTGGAGTGGGCACAGCCCTCACAGCTGCCTGCAATGAAGGGCTGGGCAAGGGCTTTTCTGCCTTCTTAGCCAAGGTGGCAAAGATGATCTGGGTAGAGCAAACGTGAAGATGGTGGTAACGGTGAGCCCACTACAAAGCTTGGTCTCCAAAATTGCTTCCAGTTTGAGCTCTAGATGAATGGTTTATGCACAGTGGTGTTAGCTGGCTTAATGGGACAGTATATGATGAAAAATGCCTATACTTTTTAAAAGAATCAAATAAATTAACTTTTTGGGTTTTTTGTTTTGTGTTTGTTTGTTTGTTTGTTTGTTTGAGACAGGGTTTCTTTGTGCAACAGACCTGGCTGTCCTGGAATTTATAGGCCTAGAACTCACAGAGATCAGCCTGTCGCCTGCCTCCTGAATGCTGGAATTAAAGGCATGTGCCACCATCAACCATGTCCAGCATAAATTAACATTTTTTAAAGAATTTACTTATATGTCTATATGGGGGCACGAGTGGAGGTCAAAGGACATTTGGAGTTACTTCTCTTCCAATATGTGTGTCCTGGAGATCAAACTCAAATCGTCAAGCTGGAAGGCAAACCCTTTACTCTCTCAGCCTTCTTCTCCACCCCAAATCTATTTATGCATTCATATTTATTATTTATTTATTTATGAAATGAAGTCAATAATTAAATCCATCTTGGAGTCATTCGCCATCCTTGTTGTTGCTGTTGTTTGTTTTTTGCAAAGTGCTTAGAGAAAATAGGCAGCTAGACATTGTGGAGAAACAGAAAAATCATGTTTCTGCAGTACCAAATGGACAGGTTTTTTGGAGAATAAAATGAAAAACAGGGTGAGCAGAGCACTTCACTCTGCAGATGGCCTTTGTATATGACCAGAATGTTTCCCATAACCCTTCCTCTTTTTCTTTTTTCTTCCTTCCTTCCTTCCCTTCTTTCTTTCTTTCTTTCTCTCGTTTCTTTTCTTTTCTTTTTTTTTTCTAAATCTTGCTGTGTAGCAATTCTCCAGTTTCCCAAATTCTGTTGTCTGTCTATGACAGGTTCTCATGTAAGCCCAGGCTGGCACATAACTCTCTATGTAGCCAAGGATGGCCTGGAGCCCCTAACCTCCCAGGGTGCTAGGATTTCAGGAGAGTGCCGCTACTCTCTTATGTTTGGTTGTGTTGATTTTTATTTATTTATTTTTGTTTTATTTTTTGAGTCGTGGGTTTCTTTGTGTAGCCCTGGCTGTCCTGGAACTCTCTAGGATAGGCCAAGATAGACAGAGATCTATCTGTCTCTGCCTCCAAGTGCAGGGAGGTGCCACCACGCCTGGCATATTTTACTTTTAAAAGCTGATCCATGTTGACAGCCAAAGGATGGGGCAGCCCAGTAATACTGCTGTTGCTGTTATTTACCTAGTTATTGTGGACTCAAATGCACATGCCATGGTGCAGGGGTCAGAGGACAACTGTTGAGGCAAGGTCTCTGTTGTTTATGCCACTGTGCTGCATAATCCAGGCAAGCTGACCCAGGGCAATTATCCCATCTCTACGTATCTCCATGGGAGTGCACAGATTACAGACATGCCCTACAACATCTGGCTTTTTATGTACATTCCAGGGATTCAAACACAGGTTATTGGGTTTGTGTGGCAAAGGCTTTCTTTACCCACTGAGTCATCTCCTGGGTCCAGGGTTCCTGTTTTTAACACTTTCTTTCACCAGGTGCCACTCAGGAAGCAAGTGGAGTCTGCAGTTCAGTTCCAAACTCTTAATTGAAATGGAAAAGGACGGTGTTTAATCTGTGACTGTCTGTCACTATAGCGCTTGGGATCCATACAGTGGATGCTCCTTTACTGAGCAGTAAGCAAAGCCTGGAGGTTGGAGGCCCATGACAACGATGGCAACAAAACCTTCCTTTAAAAGGATGTGAGGCTGTGAGAGTGGCTGTCTGTTGGGTGATCTGTGGAGCCCAAGCCCAGGGACCATAGCACAGAAGCCCGTAGTCAGAGAATCCTTGCCATGTGTGGCATTAAACTTCTTGGCCATTAAATAACATGAGAAATTTCCAATAATTAATGTAAATTTGAGAATTTGGCCCTCTAAAAGTTCCTTCTTACGCACCTTGATGGTTGTACCCCTGGCATTTGATCTGTGCAGTTGGCATTGGTAGCCATGTGGGGAGCAGGCTTTGAGATGCAAATGTACTGGTCTCCATTAAAAGCCTTTGTTGTGGTGCAGTACACCCAGTCCCTTTGCTTTCTCCCACTGAACCAAAAGAAAACCATGCTGGGATAGTACATCTCACTGGTGACATGCCTATAGAAGCAACGAGGCAATTATTCCTCTATTTAAACTCTACTTTGGGACACCTCTGAGTAGTGGTTTTATTTCTCTTTACTGAATAAAGCTTTCACAAATACAGAAAATCATCATTTACTCCCAGGCAGTTCTATTCAGAGAGAAGTGTATGGGTAAAAACTGTATTTCTTGGGACCATTTGTTTGAAGTTCATGCCTCCAAGTGGGACTCGCCTCTGGACTGGGTTTGGGTGTTGACGGTACTTGTCTGGAAAGCCCTCTGCTACTGTTGTTACCGAACTTGGGAGCTTCCCATTTCTCTTTTAAGCCGGATAGAGGCTAGTGAATTCTGTGAAACCTCATTTTTTTTTCCCGATTTTCCAAGCAGTTAGCTGAAGATTTAAAGTACTGTTGGAAAGAAGTTGACTCTATTTGGATTGTGTAAGGGGCCACAGTAAAAAGTAAAGGTCCAGATATCCCTGAAAAGGAAAGGGGTAGGGGACCCAGGTGGGATCCTGAAAACAGGAGAGAAATTAACATTCACTACTAAGTCACACTTTGACAGTAGAATGTGTTGGATTTGTGAGCTAAAAGAGACACTCTGGAATGGTCTTTTGGATTTCCTGCCATCTTATTTGGACTTGTGGGGTACTCGGAGAAGTACCAGATATCCCTGGGAGGTATCTTGTTGTTGGGACCCTTGTGTTAAAAGGAGAGCGCTAGGGTCTTCTTCCCTAGGCATGGTTGGGATGGAGAGTCAGTCTTCATCATTCAGGGTGGGTCCTGTGGGCTGCTCTCTCACTTTACCTGGGCCCGCCTCTTCCTTTTCATCGGTAACATGGTTTCAGAGTATCCCTTCACCTCACAAATCCTGTGTTTTTCTGCCCAGAGCTGAGAGCTGTCTGTCCACCTGAAAACACTGTTTGGCTTTCTGTGGAGTGTTTTGTTCAGTAGCATGATTTGGGCTAAGCTTAGATCTATGGCTGCTTGGGGGCTGATAGGGTATAATAAACTAATAATAAATCGGCATCTTTAAGTGACCTAGAGCCACCATGGCAACTTTTACAAAACACGCAAGCGAAAAGCTGATCAGAAATTGATCTTTTCAACTTGATCATTTCATGGGTAATTAGATGGTAGAAGCACAGTAATTACTGGCATATTAATTTGAATGGCTGTTTGGTCCTTCCCACGTGGCCTGAGAGGCAACAAGGCTCTGGCTTAGTCTGTCTGTTTAAAGTAAAATATTTCTCAGTGCAAAGGGATAATTAGGAAACCCCAAACAAATCCCATGTTTGCTCCCCAGAGAGTAAGTGTAGATGCCTGACCTTAGAAGTTTCTGGGGGGCCTTGGCTGTCCATGGTGGTAAGGCCATTGGCTAGAGGCTGGATCTTCAATGTTTGTACTTCCCAGCATGGAGGCCAGGCTGCCACCAGAGGTCAATGTGGATACTATGGTCACATTTTAAAAAGAGAGCCATAATTATGATGTCTAATTATGTCCAGTTATGCCTACAGAGTTAAACATAAGGGCACCTCCTTCTTGGAAATATAGTTAATTGCCTACAGGGGTCAGAAGGGGGCTAAGATTCATCCCCTCCCCTATCATCTTCCCTCCTAGGCCTAACCAGACAGGCTTGACCTTGGGCCTGCTTGGCTCAGCCCACAGTTTGATTAGCAGCTTTGACCCTTGGTTATCACTTCCTACAGGAGAGGTTTACATTTGACTCCTGTTCCAGAGGAAAATAAAATCTGAGTGAGTCGTGACTCAGCCTGCCTTCCCTGGTAACCTCCTTACCATGTGGAGTGGCCTGGACTTTCATGTCAGGGGCCTTATTTTTGTTGAGAAAAAGCATTACTTACTTCTGGATAGGTAGTCTAGTATTTTATTTTGGTTTGGCGAGGGTTTTTTGTTGTTACTGATGTTGTTGGTGTTGGTGGTAGTGTTTGTGTGTGTGTGTGTGTGTGTGTGTGTGTGTGTAAGAGACAGGAGAAAGAGAGGAGATACCCACTTGCATTCCCATATGTTTATATCTATCTTTCTTTCTGATCTTTTTAATAAGATACCCCAGACAGGATTTGAATAGCCAAGTTTTTATAGTAAATTCTGGGGTCCTGATACCTCCAGGAGCAGGTGACTTGCAGGTTTGGAGCCTTATTTCCTCTGGCTCCTACGCTAGCCAGTGTCATGCTAAGGATTCATTCCTGCTGGAGAAGTGGCTTTGTACACATGCCCATTCGCAGCCAGAGCTGCTGAAGATGAACCCCACCACTCCCAGTGGAGGCCAGGAACTCTGAGCACTTCACAAAAAAGAGGAAGTGGTTTCTGGGGTCAGGCAGAGCAGCAGCTGGTCTTCCAGTAAATGGGGAGTAGTTGGTTGGGGGAACCGGGAACTGGGCAGGCAAGCTGGCAGTATGGAGGGGGGCAAGCAGGCTGTCTGGGCACTCAGGTTTCCCACCAAGTTTCTGTTCTCAAGCACCTTTCTGGTTGTCCCCAGCTTATGGACTTGGCATGTCCCTCCTCCCAGGTACTAAGGCGGGCAGGCTGTGAGGGCTTCAGAGCTCTTGTGGGAGTTCCCATTTCTGTCCCTGGCCCCACAGGAAGCTAGCATAGCTATATCCCTAGTTGAAAACAAAATAAACAACAAAAACACTACCGGTAAGCAAGAGGTTTTCAAAGCAGAGACTCCAAACCCCGAGGGCAGCTCATGGACTCAATTCCTCTTCCCATGACCCACAGGACAAAATCCTGACCTGGGCCAAGTCTCTTGCCACCCTTGTCCTTGTCTTCAAGTCTAGAACTTTAGATTGTTTTTTTTTTTTTTTTTTTTTTTACAATCAGTTGGAGCTCGTTTGGCTCCCAGGCAGCTGGTAGAAAGACATCTGTCAGTCAGTCAAAGGCATTTCCGAGGCAAACATTCGTGAAGTTTGGAACACAGACAAAAGGTGTGGAGTGATCACATGGACTAAAACTGCAGGCACGGGGCTCGCTTGCTTTTGGAAGCACGTTCAACAAAATAGACAGTGTGGCCTGCAACACTCCGCCAGAGACGTTACACATGGAGCTCAGAAGACGTCAACGGTAAGGTCTTCATGCTGCCAAGAGCGAACGGATGTGCGGAAGCTTCTGCCTGGAAATAGCTGCTGTGCTGCTCTTCATTCTCTAGTAGAGAAACAGCAGCAGTGACAGTGTCTGACCCAGACCCCTCTGTGCCACCTTAGAGATGGGCCGGGTGGACCTAGAGAGACCACAGCCCTGGCTGGCATCTGACTTCCAGGCCAGGATGCACTCTGAGCTCGGTTCTGACCTGCTATGGCCTTTTCCCAGCACCCCTTTCAGCAGGGAAGTGGAGTTAGGGTAATAAGTGGGTTTGGTGGTATAGGTGAGAAAGCTGCTTTGGACTTGGGTGCCCCTTAGATTAATGTTTATTGAGTTTTCAGAGTTCCTGGTGATGCCATCACTTGAACCCAGGCAGTTCTTTTCTCTAGATTTTCCTGGCCAGATTGCAATCTGAGAAAGACTCAGATGTGGAAATGAGAACCTCCAAACAGCTAAACTGCAGTGTGGTTCACACCTCTCCCCTGGCCCTAACAGCTAAACTGCAGTGTCGATCACACCTCCCCTGGCCCTAGCAGCTAAACTGTAGTGTGGATCACACCTCCTCTCCCCTGGCCCTAACAGCTGGCTCTCAGTTTGTTTGATATTGTTGGTTTTGAACTTGTGTCATGTCTTCAGAGCAACAAGAGTTTGGGAAGCTCCCTTGGATACATCCAATGTGGAGAGTCAGATTCAGGGACCTATGATCTCTCTGGGTCTCAGATGGGCCACCTCTGAGAGCGCAAGAGTGTGGTGAGGATGGAGGTGTTCTCAGTGCCTCTGGGTCTCTCTGAATCCCAAAGACAACCTCTTGGGGGCTTTTTAACTTTTTCTTCATTTTATGTAAGTTTGTGTATGTGCACCTGTATTTTTTCATTTATGTAAGTGTGCTTCTATCACAGCACATGTATTAAGGTCAGAGGACAACTTTCAGGAGGTGGCCTCTCTCCGGCTTGTTGGGGAAGGGTCTGTCTTGTCTCTGCTCCTGTTTATGCTGGGTTCGTTTGCCCCTGGAGCTTCTAGATCTTTCTTCTGTCTCTGCCTCCCATCTCACCGTGAATGCTGGGGTTGCAAACGTAGGGCCACCACATTCAGCTTTTTAAGGGGCTACAGGATTTGAACTCAGGTCATGGGGCTTGCTCAGCCAGCACTTTTGTCCTCTAAACAATAACACCACCACCACTTCCCTGCAGAATACTTTTTTTAGTAAAGGTGTCCCTATGCAGCCATGGCTGGCCTGGAGCTTTCTATGTAGATCATGCTGGCCTGAAACGCATGGACAATCCCCCTGCTTTTGTTCCCAAGTGGCGAGATACTAGCTTGCCAGGACGCCTGAGAGGTCTAAAGTACCCAACTCCGGGGCTAGAGGCCTGTGCCACCAGCCCAACTGACTGAGTCCTTTCTGTTGATGTCTTCCTGCTGCCTCTGTGTCCATCCCTGTCATGAAGACAATGTTGAAGTTACACCCTGGCATCAGCTTTTGTGGGAGGCTTTGTGTTCTCCCAAAGTCCTGCTCTCTCTACCCCATCTCAGTTGCCATGTCTGTAGATCCTCCCTTTTGTTTCCGTTTCTCCCCGGTGCAACCCACTCAAGGCTTCTGTCTTCATAACAGGGGGGATGTGGAAGTGCTGGTGGCAAATGACATCACCGGAGCCGACAGTGCTCCCAACTGTCTTCTGTTGCTGGCCAGACACTTGCAGCTGTTTTGGGTATCTTGATTGATTGCAACAGAAGCCAACGCTTCAGTGATTTCAAAGCCACAAATGGAGATATCGTATATCTCTTGCAGAGATTTTGCTTAGGCAAAGGGAAGGCAGGTGAATTTTTATGTGTGCTTGATGTGCTCTATTTAAGACAATGGTTCAGAAGTTTCTTTTCTCAGCTGTAGCACGTGTACATGTTAACTCAGCTCGCCCCACTTCCCCCTATCATGTATGGACCGGATACTGTCTTATCCTGCACACCATGGGATGTTAAACACCATCCCATCCAGTCATGCCATTCAAAAATGTTTCCAGACATTGACATATGACCTTGGGTGGGGGGGCAGAATCGCCCCCAGTTGAGAAACACTGGCTTTGCAATAAGTGGAAACTGAGTAGATCTACTCAGCCCCCAGGAAATGCTTTGCATCCTTGCGCATTTTTTATTGCTTATTTTTTTTTTCATGTTCTAGTGTTTCTTGGTTGATCAAGTCCTTTTTCCTTCATATTAACCTATCAAAGCTGACACTGGCCTTCACAGTCTCCCAGCATCCCTTAGTCCCTTGGTTGGCATACCTTATCCCCCTAACCTGAACTCTCCAGCCCAGGGCCTGAACTGCTTTCCCCCCCAGTTGCTCTTCCCTTTATAACCTAGCCATTTTGTCCTTTTCCCTTTTCAGCATCTTGGCTGTCACTCCAGGTTCCTCTCTCCTCCTCCTCCTCCTGTCCCCTTGCCCCCTTTCCCTCTCCTCATGGAAGGCCTGGCCCTGCCTGTCAGCCATGTCTACTCCAGACTCACCCAGATGCCTTTGCCTGTCACCTCCCTTATACCTACAATAAAGCTTCTCCTCAACACATACCCAGAATGGTCACGTCCTCCTTTTATTTCTTCTTCCCCCCAATTCACTTCCCTTCCTCTGGGCTTTCTGGGGTTACATTCACAGCCTCTTGCTTTGCATTCCTGCTGCAAGGAACCTTATCTTTCCCATGCATATGTAATTACATGCCCCCTGGTTTTTACAAACTAGGGTTTCTATCACTAGGGACTGTGACTTTGCTGTCCATCCAGAGCCTAGCACCCAGGTTTCCAGCTGAGGGCTGCATTCCAGGTAGCTCTAGTCCCCTGAGCAGAGGGTAGGATAAGGTCACCCATTCATTTATCCTGTGCATGCCTATCTCCACGCTGTTAGGTTCCAGTATCCTAGGTACTGAGGATACAACAGTGAGTGAGACAGGTAAGGAAGAGCCCCCCACAGCCCACTCACTGTGTAGGGAGGGCTGTCAGAGGACATCAGCGTGCACATCTGACTGTCCACGCCTGCACTCATATTCATTATGTGCCATTTTTCCCATGTCTTTTGAGGAATTACTTAGAAATTATCTCAAGTAAAGCACTTAAGTTTAAGGGGGAACAGGGAAGGAAAACATATTCGCTGTGTGGAAGATCAAATAAGTTCAAAATAAATAAATCTCCAGGTTTTTGAGAAATAGTTTTTGGTAGGTCTGTCAGTTTTGAACTTTGTCTTGTCTTTTCTTTCTTTCTTTCTTTCTTTCTTTCTTTCTTTCTTTCTTTCTTTCTTTCTTTCTTTTTTTAAGTCTGGACTAAGCCAGTGTTTTAAACACATGGTCTTTCCAGGCACTTCTGTCTGGTACCCAACAGAAGTCTTACCAAGAACCCACAAAACGCCCATCCCGTTAGGCCTCAGCTTTGCAGGGGATCGTTGCATTCTCCCAGCCTTGGTAAGACTGTCCTCAGCCTCCAGAGGCTTTGGAGCAGATGTCCCATCTGGAAGGTGTCCCTGGGAGTCCATAGTTTTGTCAGCCACGAATCAGAAAGGGCAAAAGATGTCAAGTGACGTTACAGAAAGCCAGAGTGAAGTGGAAACTGGCCCCGACTCTGACTCCTCGTGTCCCACACCATTTTAAACTGTGAGGTCAGGCCCAGCAACATGAAAGTTCCGTGTTAACTAGTGGCAGATCCAGGACTTGAACCTGGCAGTGCTCCCGCCACATCTGTCTAGTGCTTTTCTTCCCCCAATCCTGCCCACAGAGGAAAGCCTCCACGACTCCTGAAGGGAACCTCTCCCATGCCTTGAAAGCAAGACTCAGTGTTATCCTGATCCAAATAGCTGAATCACCGACGGCAGAGGCTCAGAAGCCTGTTTTTCTCACTAGCTTGATTTGACTTGTGTACATTCAAGAAAAGAGGGTTTGAAAACAAGCTGTGCCACCCTTCACTCCAGAGAAGAGGCAGTGTGATAAGATAACCAGTTCAGAGAAGTGATGCCGTTACCAAAGCACAATCAAGGGGGGGGGGGTTCTTCCAGTACAGGGTTTGGGATCAGAACTCTGTTAGGCACCACTGAGAGCATGCTGGGTGCCATACTGAACTAACCTGTAGTAAAATCACTTACTTTCTTGTACTGGGATGCAGGGCTGTTGGGGAGAATCCCTCATCTCAGAATAAAATGTCATGCTGTTTTATTCTTCTGAACCTCTCTGCTTCACTGTGGCTTTCCAAATGCGACATAAATGCTTTTCCTACCAGGGAAGTCTTCATGAGTCCTGAACAAAATACCATCATCTTTTCTTAGACCGATAAACTGCACTGGATCATGGGAGGAAGTCCCTCACCTCACCTTCAGGAATCCTAGGGAACACTCTACATAGTCCACCCACTTCTGCCCTTCCGTAGCTGTCTTCCTGTGGAATCAGGTCCTCTGAAGCAAAAGAATCCCCCAGACCCCAAAATAACTCCCCTGTCCTCTAAAATGTTTTCACCTTACTCTAAATGGATGCTTCCATCAAAAAGTATCTTGGCTTCAGGTGACTGATTTTATTGGATGCAAACCAGAGGGGAAACCCATGAAGGCCCTGTAACCCAAGGGGACCAGTGGTAGAGGAAGGGCGGGTGGGGTGACAAAGGAGGCATGTTAAGTGAGGGCCTTACAGGGGCCCAGGATTTGTGGGCGGAGCTCCAGCTCCAGGCAGATTCCATAGTCATCTCAGATGCTCCGCCTCCCTTCTTGGAAAGACGTCATCTATGGAGAAGAAAGTGCCCATACAGTGAGGTGGTTTTCTCCACATAAAACCGTCATTGCAAAAACTTTCAATAATGTCAACAATAAGTTGCCAAGATGCATTATTAAGTGAAAAGCAGTTAAGCTTCAGCCAGCTATTTTACAGATATGGGCGTTGCCCCCTTTCAGCAGGAGATTCCTTCTAAGACCCTCAGTGAACTACAGATACTGCCAGCTCATACACACATGTGTTTGTGTGTGCACACACCCAGTACTTGTAGTGGAATCTGCCTGTGATAAAGTTTATATTACAAATCGTGTCAGTAGATGGGCACCGTAACAAATATTAAAATAATTTATTGGGGTCAACTTAATATTTTCAGACTGAAGACACACACACAGAGAGAGAGAGAGAGAGAGAGAGAGAGAGAGAGAGGGAGAGAGAGAGAGAGAGAGGGAGAGAGATCAGGGGAAGTACTCTAAACCAGCAGTTCTCAACTTTCCTAATGCTGCGACCCTTTAATACAGTTCCTCATGCTGTGGTGACCCCAACCACAAAATTAATCCGTTGCTACTTCGTAACTACTAATTTTGCTATGACTCGTAATGTAAACATCTGGTATGCAGGCTATTTGATATGCAACTCCTACATAAGGGCCATTCAAGACCCACAGGTTGAGAACCACTGCTTTAAACCTATATTTAAAAAATAGATTCATATGTTTGAGTATAAATACAGGTTCATATCCCTATGACTATACAGAAATACTTGTTTTTTGCATAGCCAGTTTCCAGATAGTTTCATATATGTTGATCTTGGAATAGGTGTGTGGGGAAGACACTTACTCAATTGTAACCCCTGGTTCGTATGTTTTATACTGCCTGAATGCTCCTTCCATTCATGATTAGATAGGAATGAAAGCTGAGACTTTCTGGAGAAATCCTTCAGTGTTGTGGCTGTCACAGTGGGCTAGGGCCTCCATGGCAGGCATTGTAGCGGAGCTCAGGATTCTTTGCCATAGACACATCTGGCAAAGGGTCCTCTGAGGCTGCCTAGTGTTCAGACTAGGGGCACAGAGGCCCCTCTAACTCTGGTTTGTACAATGTTGGGGTCTCCAGTAGAGTGCATACCAGCTGAGGAAGGAGATGGATGCAGTTGTTGCTACCATTTTTATTTACTTGTGAGTGTGGGCATTGGACTCAGATAATATTATACTCCATGAACTAGTGAATGAAAGCAAAAAAGGATGCCATTTAGCAAAATGTCCCAACTATGAGCTGTGGAAGAACAAGTAAATTAGATCTCAGAAAAAGTAAATACTTGATCGAAATATACTATCAAAAAACTGAGTAAGTCATGGACTTCGAAGAATGCACATCTCATCAAAGATTCAGAATATGTGTGCCGTGTAGCTGAAGAAGTTGCACAACCCAATTTAAAAACGGATAAAAGACTTAGAGTTTTCCCAAAAGAAGATGCACAAAGAACGTTTTAACACAAGGGAAAACACAACACAATTTGTCATTAGTAAAATACAAACTCAAAACCACACCAAAACACCATTACATACTCACCAAATGGCTAACAATTTTGAGTGCTAACAAAATGCAGACCAGCTAGATAGAGCTCGTTCCTTGTACAATATCTCTAGAGAATGGCTTCACAGCCCCCTATGACCAAACATGTCCTAGAAGTGCGGTGCAAGCATTCATAGTAGCTTTTTTTTATAGTACTCAAAGCTAGGCGTGAGTTACACGTTACTCTGCA
Organism: Ondatra zibethicus; assembly: GCA_004026605.1. Lineage (NCBI taxonomy): Eukaryota > Metazoa > Chordata > Mammalia > Rodentia > Cricetidae > Ondatra > Ondatra zibethicus. The sequence goes on along the minus strand of PVIU01003928.1, from coordinate 83,224 downwards.
AGAGAATGAATGGATAAACAAAAGACCATGTAGCCATTCAGTGGAATACTGCTCAACAGTAGCTGGAAGGAAGGAACTACCAATGCCACGTCATACCACATTACAAACAGAGCAAATCTGTGGTTTCTCAGGGCACATGCCTGTATACCTGCAGTCTAACACCCAGAAACTCAGGGGTGGCTGGCAGAAATGGATTTCTCCATTGTGCTCATCTTGATTGAGGGTAACTTGGGCACAAATGTATAAACGCATCATGATTTCATTGCATACAAGCCATCTCTGTGCAGCTCACTGTTTAGACGGAGGCACTCACTGTAGCCTACAGTGGAGTGTGGCCACTGGTATGGAGAAGAGCCGACAGGGTGGGTCCCATACCATTGTGTAGTTATGCGTTTGGATGATGGTTTGGGGGTGAGGATCCCATGCCCTGGCCTCCATTCGGGACTTGGGAGTGTCAGGCATGCATGGTCTGTTAGATCATGAGAAACCTACCTGTTGCCCCAGAATTCCTGGGGTAGGGAGCGCTTGAGTTCTTTGATAGCATCAGCAACTCCATGGGTAGAGGATCAGACCTGGTCTATCTGCTCAGTGGAAAGTGGGGGAGAGTGTCAGCATCCTGTACTTGATTGGTTTCAGTGGGGTGGGGTGTCATGGGAAGATGTTGGGCAGACCTCAAGTTCAGGTTCTTAGTGACTCTTGTGAGTGTTGATGCTGCTCATAGCTTTCGCTCTATCCATCTTTTGTCTTTTCTTCCACTAAGGCTGTGTGGCCCTCAGACTTCCTCCTGAGAAGGAATGTGAAACTTCTTCCCCCCCCCCCGCCCCCTCCATTGCATATCTTAGCTTCCCCCTTACCTCTGGACCCTCACCTGGGGACTAGGGACCTTGTAGCCCGGAGGGCCACCCAGGCCACCTGTCGCATTTGAATCTTCACAAAGATGGAAGTGAAGGTTTGTTCGAGGAAAAGAAAAAGCACATATTTGATCTCCCTCAAAGCAAAGAGTTCTTTCCAAAGAGGCACCGCCCCCGAGCTTGTCCCTTGCCTCCCATGAGCACCCAAGGCCATCACTCTGGGGCATCACTGCTATGAGCAGAGTGGAGCTTGAAGCTTTTCTGTGAATCACTGAACATGTATCAGTGGGGAGGGACTGACTGTTTGAGCAATGTCACCCCAGGAGTTGCCAAAGAAGCTAATTTACCTGTTTCTCATACAGTGTGCTTATTAAAATAAACTTTTACTCCATTATGGTGTGTAAGTAACAGGCCTCCTGCAGACAAATAGAAAAGGGCAGAGTGAAGTTTCTTTACCTTCTTTTTTTTTTCCTTGAGGCATTGTCTTCTGAAACCAGCATCATCCATATTATTAATTGTTCATGGGGCTTTATCATGCATTGCATTGCTCCCTTGGAATTAAACTGCACATATAAAGTGAAAAATGTACTTTTTTTTAAACAGTAAAAAAGTAATTTTCTCGCATAATACCCAAAATAAAGTGCCATGGAGCCATTAGTAGTAAATTGAATTTTTGGTATGTAATTTGTACAAAAACTGACAAGTGCGAGCCCCCCCTCCCCAGTCATTAGTTACTGGGCTTAGCGGACACGGAGGCGGTAATCTGCAAGGGCAGGCATTTTGATGTCGACTTCAATTGCACACTTCATTTATTTAGACAGGGGACAGGCGGCAGCTTCTGTCACAAGGCCTCACTGCACTATTAGCGAATTTCGCCCCAGGGCAGCTGGGATGCTGGGCTGGGGCAGATGTTCTTTTCAGCCTATTCAGTGACCATTCTTGGGGGTTGTTTACCGTTGTCATGGTGACCTTCATTTCCATAGCAGCAGCGCTGCTGTTTCTCAGAGGAAAGTGAATTTAGTTCTAAAGGGATAATATTTTTCTCTGTCTCTATATAACCTGCCATCTGTCAACCGGTGGATTGGTAAGGATTCAGAAACCTATTAAGAATTATAGCAATAAAGTGATGAGTATTTGGGGAAGGAGCAGATTAAAAGCAATAATAAATGAGAACGTAAGCACTGCGCCTTTGACATCAGAACTTTCTTAATTCTTTTCTTTGTATTTTTATGTGCTTTTTTTTTTTTAAAAAAAATGTCTTCATCACTTCCAACAGTGCTGTGTTCACATGTAGCCTCCTAAAATAGGATTTCCATTCTGCTGACAAATGAAAATGACCAAATGTCTTGTTTATATCTGACTGGATGCAGGTGTATTCGGTGCTTTCTCTTCCTGGTGATGCTGTGATGTACTCTACCCTCCCCCCCCCCAGCATTTAAGAATCCCAGGCTGACTTTCCTATTGTTACCAGCTCTTCTGCTCCTCCACCCTGGGTAAAAGCTGAGGGGCGCCTAGACCAGCAGCTTATCGGACACCCACAGCGCAGGTCCCGACATTAACAAAGCAGGAAGAAGACATGCTTATAGATTTAAAAACAAAAAAATGCTAGCATGTTCCTTGAATCTCATTCTAGAATAACTTTTCTTTCTCTCAAGTCCAAATGGTACAGAAGTCACCTCTGAGATCCCTCATCTGGTTCCTGGATATTTTTTTCTTTCTCTGTCACATTCATGAGCTGTAACTTTGCAGGGGGAAAGAAAACACACACACATACCAGCCCCGTTGTAAATAATGTTATTTATTGGTTGATTTTTCCAGATCCTGACATTGATGCTGCCAGTGCCATGATGCTTTTGAATTCTCCCCCTGAGATACAAGCAGGTTGTGAGTAGATACTTCTATAGCATACAGCGCCATAGTTTGTGAACTTAACCTTCTCATTTACATCCCAGACCATAGGAAGAACTAATGCCGACATAGCCCTGCACTTGTAACATCACTTTCAAAGCAAGTGTGTGGTTGACATGCATTATGCATGTCCACATGCAGCCATGCTTATGTGTGAGCCAGTGCAGAGGTACTTTCAAGGATGAGCGAGTTCTCACACATCATCAGAACGAGGAAATGAGAAAGAAAGCCCCTAACACTTCTTCTGGAGACCTTTCTCCTGCTGAAATCATTCCTATGACTTTGTAGGAGAGGGTCCCTGGGCCAGCTTACCCATGGCGGAGCTAAGCAGTACCCAGTTGTAGACCTTATTTTACGTTTAGGTCTTCAATAATAAATTAGGGTGTGTTATGGAAAGTCTGGCCTGCCCGTGTATGGCTTAGCCTTAAAATGGAACCGCAATATCACATTGCACCATCTCTACCCTATTTGCTAGGTGGGCACGGAGAGAAGGGCAAGGCTGATGTAATTAAGTAGGGCTCACTGAGCAATGTCAAATTAATTGACAGCTCTTTTCTTTGCTTCGGCTGGACTGTTGTCCACTACCTGGTGTCTTTCCTTGTCTCATCTTTTTGGCTGACCTGAAATGAAGACGTCTGTGCTCTCTTCACAACTTGAGGCCAGTGCCTCTATCTGTCTACATCCCACAGCAGCCAGAGCCACACTGAGCGGAGGGGTAGTACACTGTTTGTCTTACTGTCAGGGCACTGCCCTGCCACACGTGTGCAGAAAGTAACTGACATGGCAGATCCTCTTAGGGACTGGTGCCTACCTGCCCGTCTTGTGCCTGCGACTAGGATTCCATTTGGTTTGGGGCTCTGGCCTTCTGAAGATACCATGGCCTTCTAAGCAAGGAGAATTCCCCCACTTTGGAGACAGACATTTCCCACAAGAAAGCACCCATCCTTAGATCCACCGTAGGTTTATGGTAGACTGATAGGAATTCCAGACCCCAGTCATAGCCTTCCTTGATAACCTTAGGAAGTTTGACATCACCCTTTCTTCTTTGTATGCATTTTAAAAGTTCCAAGAGATACCGCCAAACATTCTCAGACAAGCTGGCTCTCTGCCTGGGGCTGCCCTTACCTGCCCTGACTGCAGAACTCTCATTCCCCTTGGTTAACCTCCATTTCCTGGCGTTTGGAATGTGAATCTGCCCATACCTCCCGCCAGCCTACTTCACTGCTAAGCAGATACGCAACAGGCATAGTTCTGCAACTAGCAGTTAACCTGCTTAGCCAGGAATATGGCTTTCAAGTGATGCTTTACGTTTCAAAGAAATCTATACTTAAAATCCATTTTTAGATGGCATTTCTGGAAAAGCTGCAGACTCCAGTTGTAATTAAGTTACAGGCTGGAAAGGTCCTTAGCTGGCTAAGATTCAAGCCCCTTCCTCAGCTCCTAGCCACTGTGTGCTATGTTTATTACTTTACGTGTATATCCTTCTGATGACCTAGGTGTTGAGAAGGAGAATGGAGAGTCTGGAAAAGAAAGGCAGAGGATGTGGATCTAACACTTAGAGTCTTCCGTGTCTTTCCTGAAAGGCTCTCATCCTGGACTCTTGGCCATAGGTCATGTTCTCCTGATTTACTAACAGGATTGTTTTTAATGTTTTCTTGGCCAAATGAACCACTCCTCTCTCCATCCCTGTAACTCTCCAACTGTAATTCTCTTTCTGGGATATCCCCAACCCTACTTACGTCCGAGCTGAGTTGAGTTTTAAACATGTTCATGTGTTAAAGGTGTATATTCTTTTTTATTTTATCTTTTCTTAACGTGGGGTTCCATGTGACCCAAGCTGGCTCCAAACTTGTTATGTAGCCAGAGATGAGATTGAAATGTGGACTTTGGCCTGAGCTGCATTCCTGGCTCTGTAGGATAATTTTAGATAGCTTTTTTTTTTTTTCCCAGTGCGTTCAACATTTCTGAGAGAAACCTAGCCACAGCCTTCATGAGGGCCCCAGGCCAAAAAGGGTCTCCAGGGCCCTGGCAGGCACCAACCAGGATGCCAGTGAAGGTCATGGAAGGAGACACAGGCAGGAGCAGCTAATGCAGAGAGAACAAGGAGAGGTGGAGATGCTGGCTTCATAGTCTCCTTCCCATCTGACCTCCAGTCAGTCTGGAGGTCAAGTGCGGCACGGTCGATGGGCAAGGTACAGAGCCCCTGAAGAAGATTGGAGCAATGTCATAGTTAGGGATTGTGCCAAATCCTCCATCTCCTAACAGACACGATCAGAGGGAAGTCTGTCCATCTGTCTGCCGCTGTTCCCGCCAGCTTCTTCTTCCCACTCCAGCTGCATCTTTATTTTCCTTTACGGTACTTGTTTCTTGCCTTGAGATTGGAGGTAGTGCCTTGCCTCCTCAAGGGGGAAGCCTTGCAGAGACAGGATTCTGAAGCTGCTGTTGTCTACCTACTTGCCCCAGGTCTAGGTATGGATCCTCAGTCAATGCCGAAAAGCAACAACTAGCCTCCACGATAGAGAGTGGGCAGCATGCACAGTGGTGTTTGCAGTTGTGTGTCCCAGCATGGGTGCACATAGACCTTCTCCCGTTCTCAGGAGTTGGGCAGCATGGCTTCTGAGAGTGCCATATGTTTCCTGCCTTTCCCCTCCCCTGGGGCTGGTTGCTGTGGCCAGGCTCTGTTTATCAAGCCTCCTCGTGCCTTGCTATTTATAGCTTCCTGCTTCACCCCTGGGCTGCCCCTCTGAGTGGCAAGCTACCCACTTCATCTCCTGGCACTGTTCACTCCAGGCAATTACAGGCTGGCTTGGTTACTAGAAACCCCCCTTTGTCATCATCCTTTGTAGCCACTGCACTTCAGCACCAGGTGGCAGCCCCTTAGATCTCTTCCTTTCCTCTTCCTTGTTTGGCATCTCCAGGGCTAGCCCAGGGCTGGCACACTGGCCACCACCCAGGCTCTGAAGCCGAGTGGGGTATAGAAAAGAACCTGCCTGAGACACTAGTGAGAAGCCAGGAGCCCTGTGCACCCGGAAATGATTGGACCCACCACTTCTTGTTTCGATTGTCTACTTTGGTGTGAATTAGGCAGTGAAATACAGCTCATAAAAGCCTGGGGTTCTAACAGTTTGTCCCCGTGGCATCACCCACAGTGTATGGGGTACGTTCTGCAAGGAGGGCCATTGTGTCATGTGCTCAGTGCTACTTCCAAAACAGTCAACAGAGTGTGGCTGTCTGCTCATCTTCCTGACTTCTGAGATTAAAATCTGTCCACCTACTCCAGTCTCCCCCTGAAGACTGGCAGCGTAGACCAATTTCAGTGCTGTCATCTCCTGAATCGCCTGCCTAGTAGCTCCCTTGACAATCCTTGCGAGTGATCTTTAACCCCTGTGGAGAAACCAGGTCACCATTACCCATCTCCAAAGGCTTTATATAATCCTTGGCTGGACTATTCCCAGAGACGGAACTCTGGATAATAAACAAAACGGCAGAATGGACCCAGAGGGAAGGGGATGCTGCCTGGAACTGGGGTATATGTCAACCGTGTCAGGCTCCACCGAAGAAAGCCCACAGGAAACAGGCTGTGTCCTGCCATGGCAGCCCTTGCCCAGTCGGCTTCCAAGCGAGCAGGTGGAAGGGGTGCGGGGAAGGGGGTAGGCATGATGATGACAGGAATGGCCTGCTGCTCGGCTTATGGCCTCTGATGGTGTTAGCCAGGGCTGCCCTCCAATGAAAGAGCCGCGAGCTCCCCTCTGAGGTTAATTTTAGACTCAGGGAGGTGCGCACCGAGAGGGGAGCTGGTGACCTGCTGAGGGAGAGCGCAGTGTGCAGCATAGTTTGTTTTATGCCTCGGACTTTTCAAAATGAAAATGAGCATTAGACCCTAGGAAGTGACTCGTCAGGAAAGTGCTTCCTGTACAACAGGAGGCCCCGAGTCCCAGAAGTGTGGGGATGATACACACCTGTAATTCCAGTGCTGGAGAGGCAGGCACAAATCCTAGCTCAATGGCCATAACGATCTAGCTGACATAGTGTGGTGATGTTTTGTTTGTGCTATAACAAATAGAGCTTGCCTGAGGATCAGAGTGATGAGCTGGCCACTAGTTAGCCATAGAGGCCAGGCAGTGGTGGCTCACACCTTTAATCCCAGCACTTGGGAGACAGAGGCAGGTGAGTCTCTGTGAGTTCAAGGCCACCCTGGTCTACACGAGATTGATCCAGTCTAAAAGAGAAACAGAACCAGGCGCTGGTGGCTCACACCTTTAATCCCAGCACTAGGGAGGTGGAGACAGGAAGGGATGTGGCTGGGAGGAGAGAGGAATAATAAGGCGCGAGGAGTCTGGATCTCAGCCCATTCAGTCAGTCAGGAGCTCTCGCCCTTGCGTTCAGTCTGAGGATTCCATCTGAGGGTTGGTAGAGACACCCCATTCAGTCAGAGGATTTCATAGAGGTAAGAACCAGTACTGACAGCTCTGCTTCTCTGATCTTTCAGCTTTCACCCCCTAATATCTCACTCTGGGTTTTTATTACTAGGACCAATTAGAATTTGTGCTACAGACATGGCTCAGGAATTGAGAGGAAAGTGCCCAGTGTCAGCCTTGGGTCATCACAAGACTCTGCATATTTGCGCATGCTCACCTCATGCACACAGAGACACCTCCTCAAGTTATACTGTCACTCGAGGCCCTAGCATCAGCACTGAGCCATGCTGCTTGATTGTCCCTGTTTAGGTGTGAGTGTTACAGTGTAGCTAATTTCAGGAGGCTTAGAGACAGTCCATGGCCTAAGAGAACATAGTTGACCAGTAAGTGCTAGGGAGTCTGGTGCTGAAGCCTGTGATACCCACCCCAGCCACCTGTCTCTTCTCCCAGGTTGCTGGGAGAAAGGATGTGTACCTGGTCTTCAAGAAAAGATAGTGCTGGAGGCTTGGACTCGTCTCATGGGAGCTAGCATGGAGTTAGAAGTTGACTTCCAATGTGTATTTTCTTAAATCTGACTGAGCTGCAGCCTAACTACACCTCAGAGCATGAGGTGAGGCAGGTGGGCTGTGTGTGGATGTTTTCAGGAGACAGAGAGCGAGAAAAGGGAAAGAGAAGAGGTGCTTATTTCCGACCAGGGGCTGGAGAATGGACTCACATTCCTGCCTAGTGTCCAGTGGAAAGGGAGTGAATGATGGGTCCCAGTGCCTTTTCCACAGAGCCATTGTATGTTGGCTCGACACAGTTTCCGGAAACCACTTTCCTGACACTTGGGCGTGGGGACAGAGAGGAGAAGAGATGGAGGCACAGTTAAGTGTCACAGCTGGCTTTTGGCAGCCAGTGAGCAAGCTCATCCGCATTCACCATCTCAGCGTGGCGTGTGCTGCCAATGAAGAGGACCAGGAAACGGCAGGAGCTGTAGGCCCCACTCAGCAGCTCATTTGAGGAGGAGCTCCGGTTCAGAGGATGAGCCAGCTTACGCTCCCCAGCAGTCTCGCGGGCTCAGGTGCACACACCTGGTACTGCTGCCAGGTTGCTTCGAAGTGAATACAGTTCATGGATTGGGAAGATGTTTGAATGGGTGAATGTGAGGTTAGAGTTAGCTACCAAAGGCAGAGTAGACTGAAAAGAATTGAATTTACCCCATTAAGTCTTCTTATGCATTATAGATAATTCATCAGAGGTTTCTTGAGAGGTGATATGGGATGGCCAAAGGATGCTGATGACAGATGATATTAATAAGCATACAGCACCAGTCACTAGGCTGAATAGTTTTCATAGCTTACCTTATTTAATTCTCAGAACAACCCTGTAAGATGTTTTATGTCACAGAACTATAGTGGGATAACCAGTGTTATCTGAGGCCGTGGTCCAAACGCCGCTCGGCCCCTGCCCTGCACAGTGGGTAGGGAGCATCTTCACTATTAGCCATTCAACTCCTTCTAGTACTTACCTAGTGTGTCTTCATACCCTCCAATTCTCTCTCTCCCATTTAACTATAGTTTTCCTAATACATGGGAAGATGCTAATTAGTTGCTCATATGTAATTTTTACTCACAAGGATATGAGTAAATGAAATGCTATAGATTTTCAGTATTTAACTTCTTTTCCGACGTGGTCCATTGTATCGGATCCATTTATTGTTCTCACTGAGATAAATCTTCAGTGACACACTCGCAGTGTCAGGATAAAGCTCACCCCGTGGCTACGTGACCTAGGGTGTACCATCAGAAGTCCTTGAAAACCTCTTGATAGCTAGCAAAAGCCCATATACTCTAGACTGCTGCAGCGAGCTAAAATCTGGGTTCTCCTGATCTTGTGCCTTCCCCTTGTAAACGGTAGGTCTGTTTATGCTTAATCTTCACATGCAGTGTAAGATAAGGGTCAAGGTTTGTTTTGTCCCGAGAGGGGTATATGTACCGTGATACGCTGCTTTCTGACACTATTGTCTTGACACCTATACTTTTGCCAAAGCGCTGTTTATCATATTAAGGGTAAGTCTGTTTTCTGGATTCCACTTCATTCCAGTGATTTGAATATCTAGACTCAGCTCCGCCTCACACTACCTTAGTTTATACAGCTTTATACAAAGTATTGACATTGGGTAATACAAGTCACGTGGTAAATTTTTTGGACACTGCTTTCTCATGGAGTAACTAGCTGTGAACTGGAATAGTTTCCATGCTCGTAATGTACTTGGTTATCCTCCTGCCTTAGACAGCCTCATCCATCCTCTGAAGTCGGGCTGCTAATTGGGGAATGGGTGGAGTTTCTGGTCCGGCTGTGCCTCCTCACGTGACCAAGGGCGTTCTCACATGGGATGTGCTGCAGCACTGACTTAGGCAATCTTATCCTGCATCCTACCTTTTGTTAAGACCTTCTCACAGGGACCTCGGACAGACCTAGAAGAGAAGTGTCAAAGAATGACAGATTGCCCAAGAAATGGACAGTCTATAAAAGCAGTCTGCCTTCAGGCAGGCAGATGGCTCAGGTCAGCCAGTAAAGGTGTGCCAGTCTGCCTACCTGAATTTGATCCTACATAAAAGTGGAAGGAGAGAACAGACCCCACTCGCCCTCTGACTTCCACACGTGCCATGATATGGACATTCCCATGTACATTGTGCACACACACGTAATAATACAAATACTTTTGAAAGATTATTTCATATTCAAAAGTGGATGTTTGCCATACATCAAGGACTTTCAAACCCCCCTCCCAAATCATGTAGCTGAGGATGACTGTACTGGCTTCTGATCTTCCTGCCTACCTGCACCTCCTGTGCACTGGGATCACAGGTGGGCATAACCATCTCTGGTTTTTAGGATGCTGGGGATCAAGCCCGGGGCTTTGTGTATGGTAGGCAAGCATTCTACCAACTGAACAACATTCTCGGTCCTGAAAAAAAATTCTTTGAAACCTAAAAATTATGAAACATGTATGCGTTAGTAATTTGTTTCATAAAAGTATTTATTGTTTGCAAATAACATGGGTTTTTAATTTTGACATCTAGACTGCTTTTCATTTTCAAGTGTATAATTTTCTAGTATTTCATTGTTGCTTGTTTGAAAGGGCACTATTTATCCACATCTTTTTAGTATGGGACTGTGCCAGGGGAGAGGTCTAGAGTATTCTTTAGAGAGCAGAATAAACATTCGGGGATCTCCATGGTATCCCACGAGAACTAAGGAAGGAGCCTGCCCACTCCATTTGCAGAGCCCCATAGACATGTAGATGATGTCTGCAGATGCGGCAGGAGCTAGAGGCTTTCCTGTGGCAGCTGAAGCTACTGTTCAGGAGGTGGATAATGGTCAGATACACAGGACTCCCTGCTGGGTACATCCTTGAGGACGCGGGGGAGGGGAGCCTGGACCCCAGGTCTTAAGATTGCTGGTGGAAAGTTGTTAAGAGCAGGTGTGTGTAGAAGAAAGCAAGAGGGGTCAGGGGACGCTAGGAATGCTAGAGAGGGTTGCAGGGAAAGACCGACAGGTCCCTGAAGCCAGTCTGTGACAGTGCAGAAGCAAGGACTTGAGGCTAGCCCGTCCCTCCAGGCAGCCTCACCACTGTGTGAGCATGGAATGTAGAGGGGCTAAGTCCCTTGGGGGAAGGATTTCACTGTGATTTTTAGCTGCATTTTGTTTGTCTGTGTTTCTCTTGTTTTGGATGAAGGACAAATGCATAGATGTTCTTGACCTTTGACCTTAGCAAACATGAGCAATATGAGGTGATGTGATTGTTGTGCCATCTGCAGTCCCTCCACCATCTCCGTGACATTAAACGTTCTTAGGGAAAAACCAAAGATGAGAGATTTTACTAATGGGTGTAGGAAATTTTGTTTTGTTCTGTTTTGGGGTGTGTGTGTGTGTGTGTGTGTGTGTGTGTGTGTGTGTGTGTGTGTGTGTGTGTGTGTGTACATGTTCTGTTCCCCCACCTTTTCTCTCTCTCAAAATTGCCAACTCCTTCCCAGTTGAATCCACCTGTGATGTCTCTTTCTTTTGCTTTCCTAGTTTCTCCGGGAGTGATACAAAATGGAGCGAGGGTTCTGAGCCGAGGGCTGTTTCCTGGCGTCCGCCCACTGCCGATCACGCCCATTGGGATGACTGCGGCCATGAGGTAAGGGAAGAGCTTCCTGGGTGGAGCCTGCAAAGTGGGAAACTCCCTCAGTCCCTCAGGGCCCTCAGAAGGTGGAGGGTGGAGCCTGCCTGCAAAGTGGGAAACATCCCTCAGTCCCTCGGGGCCCTCAGAAGGTGGAGAGGGCCTAGCTAGTTCCACAGCGGCAAAGGAACCAGGCGCACACCCAGTCCAGATGCCATCATCTCTGTGCGCCCTCGGGTTATCCCAGTCATGGGGCGAAAGAGGCCAGAAGGCAAGGGTGAGCAGTTGTTGATTGGGTTTTAGAGCTACCTCTGTCACTCCCCTGCCTGTGATCCTAGGAAGCTGTCTCATCTGTCTGGACCTGCCTCAGTTCCCTCATCTGTGAAACTCCATGTCTCCATGGAGTGGTGCATGTGAAATGTGATTTGGTAAGGGGTCTGTGGGTAGCAAGGGTATCAATTCCCTGTTACTGAGAGTCACGTCAGAGGAGACTAAATGGGCACTTTTGGGGGCAGTTTCTCCCTCCCCTCCTCCTCAGCAGCCCCTGCGTAGGGTCCACCTCTGACTTTGGATCCTCACATACAGTGTGACAGGCTCCTATTTCTCTTGCCCATCTATCAACCACTGCCTTACTAGTTCCCTAAAATGTGACTCTTGGGCTCCCAGGAACTTCCCGCAGCTCTCTCCACATCACCCTGGCATTCCCCACCCTGCCTTTCTTCTTGAAGCAAATATGTTCAATGATGGTTTTCCCCCCATTGCTATAATAAAATACTCTGACAAATCGTGTAAAAGGAGAAAGGCTGATGGTTCAGGGGCCTTGTCCATCATGGCGGGGGTCAAAGAGCAGGAGCTTGGAGCAACAGGTCACTTAACAGGATGCCAGGAGGGAGGAATGTAGGCTCCTGTTCAGCTCACTTTCTCCATCCACACAGCCCAGCGCCCTCTACCCAAAGAAGGGCGCTGCCCACTGTGGACGGGTCTTTCCCACTCTGCTCATCTAGATGGTCCACATAGGCGTGCCAAAGGCCTGTCTCCCGGGTCTTCTGGGTTCTGTCAGGTCGACAGCTAGCACTGACCGTCCCAGGCAGATGTGTCCATGACTTGTGCATCTTTCCCTTGCAGTGTCTGTCTTCTGTAGATTTCCCTCCATGTTCATAGGATTCCTGCAGAACACCTTTCTAAAAGTGTGCTTGCACTGTGGCCTTTTTGGTATGTGGCCGTGCTTGTTAGTGTTTCTCTGGGTCCCCTTTTCTCTTCTAGGTGGCTTGCTTGCCGATGGTGAGATTAGGTATTTTTCAGCCAACCAGTCAGGGTCTACACAGGGCAGAGCAAGCTGCTTGCTTGCTAAACATCTGCACCTCGGCTGTATGCCCTCCCCCCGCACCACACACACACACACACACACACACACACACACACATACACACACACACACACACATTGGGGTCATGGTTGCACCTGTATCACTCCCTTTTCTGTTGTCGTAACATACCATGACCGTGACCCAAGGTAACTCAAGAAGAAAGGTTTCATTCTGTTATAGTTCTAGAGATGACACAGTCCATCCACTGTGGTGAGGAAGCATGGCATTTGGAGCAGGAAGCTGACTGGTTATCATTACACACACACACACACACACACGGTGGGTGTTGCATTAGCAGTATTTTCCAAATACTCTCCTGTACCTGCCCAACCTCTGTTTTCCAAGAGGTTTCTACTTATTTATCTGTTTGTCTGTTTGGAGGGAATGCTCTGTAAGCCTGGGGACATTTGCTTGTGTTGGTCTGCCCTCTTTATAGGGTGACCACAAGCCCATCAGAAGAGTGAGCCTACAGCTAAAAAGGCATTTGCAGATTCTGCATTGCCTGAGACCTAGTAAGATGTGACTGGGAGGGAAATCCTCTTCTGCTCACCCTATTCATCGTACCTTTTAAGTTTGGCCACTTGCCACTCGAACCTGAATTCAGCTGCACTTGAGAGAGAAACAGTCCAGTGAAGAATAGAACCCTGAATACAGCCTGCCAGTCCACAGGATGGTGTGTGCCTGCAGGTGTGCCAGTGTTTGCCTGGGAGAGTCACTAAGCACCAGTGCAGGCTGGCGTCTGCCTCTCCTCTGTGTGACAGGTTCCCTGTGTTCTTCTAATCATCTTCCAACTTAAGTGAAAATATTTGTCTTTCAGGGATCTTTTTCCGCTCTCTACTGAGTGGCAAAGGCCATGTTTGTTTGTCTTGAGTCTGAAACTGTTATTGACATGGATGAAGTGTTACTTTTATTAGCCGATCATTACACAGCTTGTATTTGCTGGGTTCCTTTGCATATAATTATGATGTGAAATCTCCTCGTAAGAGCATCTGTCAATAGTGTAATTGACTCGACCATGTTGACTTTCTACTCAATAACCTCCAAGATTGGCCCAGCCTTAGACATCGGAAACCTGCTTATCTTTAAATTTGCCAGGGCGTGGAGTGCTTGGGATGCGTCATCCTCATGACTGCTGCTTGTGGCTCAGTGCATGTTGCTTGCTTCTGCTCCCGCATTCGTAGGGGAAATCCTCTGGAGGTTCCATTGAATGGATGGAGCTGAAAATGTATGTCAGTGGAAGCATTCCTGCCTGAAGGCATGAGGCCCTAGGTTCAATGCCTAACATGACTCTAACATATGAGGAAGAGATTCCATCAAATGGAACACGTGATCACAGACCTGAGAGAAGACGGAAAGGGTGGGCCAGAGTTCATCTTTCCTAGTGGTGCTATGTGCTGCCTCCCAGGTAGGGGGGTTACAACTCTAGTATCTGAAACATCTTAATTTTAACTCCGAGGTTATTTTTTCTTTTTAAAGAATTTTTTAGTTTTTACTTTATGTGTGTATGTGTTTTAGCAGTATGTGCTGCCCAGCTAAGGCTAAAGAGGGAGTTGTCTCCTGGAACTGGATTTAAGAACAGCTGTGAACCACCTTGTTGGTACAAGGAACTGAGCTGTGGTCCTCTTGACAGAACAGCCAGTGCTCCAAGCCACTGAACCATCTCTCAATTCCCAGGATATATATATATATATATATATATATCATTAATATATCTGGGGTTGGGGAGCATAAAGGTCAGAGAACTATGCAGGAGTCAGTTTTCTCTCCCCACCACGTGATTGAACTCAGTTTGTCAGGCCTAGCAGCACGTGCTTTCCCAGCTAAGCCGTCTCACTGGCTCCTCAGGGCTTGTTTTGATTCCCCATATGTCCACTCCGATAGAAAAGAACTAAATGCCCCAGTTTTCACTGCGTATCGAGAGAGGGTGTGAGGTGAGTCCTTGTTGGGGGATAGTGCCCAGAAACTATGCTCAGGAGACAGTCCCCTAGATCCTTGCTCTGCGGATCAGTGGTTCTGACCATGGCACATGGGCGTCTTGCACAGAAACCTGTGCCTGCCCCATGGATTAGTAGGCTTAGCACGACTGTGAGCCCTGCACATACTAAGTATGCTCCGTGCAGATATTTACAAATGACGTGGAGGGCTTGTGAGCTTGCACTGTGTGCCTTCCCTGTACTTTCTCCGGGCCCTGAACCTCAGGGTTAGCTGAACCACTGCCACCCTTCCTGCAGGGCAGACTTAGAGTGAGGCCCCTGCTGTAAGTTGAGCCCTCAGCATGTGCCAAAACTGCTAGGAAGAGCCCCGTAATCACCGTGTGCAGCTGCTTAATTTCGTTTGGGTCTCTAAGAACCTTACTTACAAACATTTCCCACAGAACAGGAGACAAGCCATTGCTGTGGCTCACAGCACCAGTTCTTAAGGCCAGACCATTAGGAGAAGCCTCCTTGTCCTCGCTCTGCTCCCAGTCACTTGGAGAAGGCCTGCTGAGAGAGCAACATTGATGGGGGTGTGTCCTGGAGACAGAAGTAGAGGAAAATGTGCCACCAACCTCTTTCCACCTTGTGTTGGGTTGTATTGTTTAAGACCAAGCAGCTGTTGTCTTTTGTCTCTGACACTGTGGCCTTCAAAGGTGGCTTCAGAATGTAGTATTAAATTTTTTATGCTTTGAGGCAGGAGACGATAGTAAAGGGTGAGGTGGAGAAAGGATCCAAAGAACGCCATCAGAAAGACCGCCCAAGTCTCTCCCAGGCCTCATGTCCCTGCAAGAGTCTTTGCTTCTGCCCTGCCTGAACCAGTGAAAGTGGATCTGCTCTGTGGAGCTCTCCTCGTATCTCCACTCCTTGGCACTGGCCAAATGCTTTTGAAAGTCCTGGTTTGGGCTCCCTTGTCTCTTCCTGTGTCTGAACATCCTCAGCTCCTGCAGGTTCTGGGTAGGCCCCTGGCTGTGGGACCCTTCAGGACCTTGAGCCTCGTGCGTGTTTTCCATTGTGCCTCCCTTGGCTAGCACCCTAAGACAGAGCTACCCGAGCTGTCAACTCCAGGAAGGGGCACCCCTCACCCCTGCGCTCATCCTCCTTGCCTCCACATCGATAGGACTTCAGGGCTAAAAGGGGTCTTGAACTTTATTTCACAGACAATGTTTAGGTAGAATTTAGGCTGGATTCTATGACGAATGGAGGGAAGAACTATGAACTCAGAGTTCTGACCTCTTCGGGAGAATTTGAAACCTGGTAAGATGTTCTCTAGTTAGTGGTCCTTTACCTGCCTTCCCTTAAATCCTTCCTCTGTCAGTCTGTCTCTCTTACTTGGTTTTTATGTTTTGTCTGATTGTATGTCTGTACACCACATGTGTGCAGTGCCTGCAGCAGCCAAAAGAGGGCGTCAGATCCCCTGGAACTAGAATTAGAAGTGGTTGTGAGCCACCATGTTGGTGCTGGAATTGAGCCTGGGTCTGTAGGAAAAACAGCCATTACTCTTAACCACTGAGATGTCTCTGCGGGCCCCTCCTTCTTCATTCTCCATTCTGGGAGCTATTTTTTTAAAAAATATCTTTATGCAGTTTTTTATTCATACACAAGAATATATGAAACATTCGGCAGTTATTAGACATGATGAATTAAGTGTTTGTGAACTCACCATCCAACTTAGAACTTTGTCCTCTGTTAGTCAGATAACCACAACCCCTCTCCGCATCCAAAGGCTGCTGGTAACATAAACAACACGCTGTTCAGCTGTATGTCCTTTTGAAGGTTTTTTTGCTAGCCGGAGCAATGCCTCTTCTTCACTGAGGTCTATTTGCTTCCTGTACCTGTAACTGTGTCATTTATACTGCTGTATATGCCACATTGTGCGATTATCCCACATTTTTAAAAAGGCATCTGGACCTTTTATAGTTGTCTCACCAGCCCTTGATACTAATTTTTTTAGGAAGAGTTGGGCATGGTGGCGCACGCCTTTAACCCCAGCACTCTGCTTTCTGTGACTTCCAGGACAGCCCACTTTACACAGTGAGACTTCTTTTTAAAAAAGAAAAGAAAATCAAGTATATGTTATCATAATTACAAAATTCTTCCCAGTCCTACTTTCCTGTATTTATTGTTACTGATCATCGAATTTCATTTAAAAAAGAGTCTACCACCTTAAACTCACTAAAGTTTTTTCTAAATTTTTTTTACTGTGATGAGAGCTGCATAATAAATTTGCTAATTCTGAACAACACGTTCATTTCTCAACGCTTATTCTGCTTGACACATTGCGTTTACTGCTGGAGTTGGTGAACTGGTCTCAGGTACGGGTTTTGCCATTTTCTTTATGCAGCCTGCCCCTCTGGTGTTGTCCTTAGTATTTGTGCTGTCAAGGTTATGTTAGCCTTGTAAATTTAATTGAATATTCACTCTGATTAATCACTTTTCACATCCCTTCCTATATGAAATCTAATGTCTTTATTGCCTGGTAGTTGATGGAGCTCATTTGCAGGACAGTGCGGTGCTGGCATCACTTTTCCAGGATGGTTAGTTTAATCTGCGTAGTGATTGTAGGGTCAGTGGGCTTGGTATTTCCTATTGAACTAACTGGGTGATTCTGCGAATCTGTTTCACCTAAGTGTTCACATATCTTGGCATAAAGGAATCAGTATTTACGATCTTTTAAAATATCTCCTATAGCTACGTTCCATTTCTCTATTTCATTTGTGTCTTCTCTTTTTGCTTGGTTAAACTTGTCATTTTGTTCTTGCAAAGTACTGTTTCATTTGATTAGCCCTGTTTCCATTGACTATTTAGAAAAAGAATTTATTTATCTACATGTGTCTCTGTGTGGACCATGTGAGTGTGGTTGCCCAGATCTCAGAAGAGGGCATCAGATCCTCTGGAGCTGAAGTTACAGGTGGTTGTGAGCCATTGTGGGGGGTCTGGGATGGAACTTGGTTCTTCCGCAGGAGCAGCCAGTGCCCTTGACAGCAGCGCCTTTTGTCTGACCCCTTCATTGGCTTTTGCTATTTCCCTTCCAGTCTTCTTCCCTGCTGTTTGTCTTCGTATAGACTGCATACCTTTAAAAAATCCTATTCCTACAAAGTTTGATGTTTTAATTTCCTTCAAACCTCTGCCTTATTGTACCCTTCCTGGCTTTTTTTCTCATTGTTGCTTCTTTGACCAGTACATATTTTTAGAAGGGCATCTGTGACTTTCCAAACAAAGAAGGAGCAGAAGCTTCTTAATGTTCAGTCTCCACTTCAGCATTCACGTGAACTGGGATTGCACAGTAACGTGAAACAACTTTGGCATTTGAGATATTTAGGCCTAGTCTGGATGCCCCAATATACATAGCCAAGTATAGATAGATAATAGATAGTTTAGTACAATCAATTTTTTTAAAATTATTTATTTATTATGTATACAATGTTCTGTCTGCATGTATGCCTGCCCGCCAGAAGAGGGGCATCAGGTCTCATAGATGGCTGTGAGCCACCATGTGGTTGCTGGGAATTGAACTCAGGACCTCTGGAAGAGCAGCCAGTGCTCTTAACCTCTGAGCCATCTCTCCAGCCCCCTACAATCAATTTTTTTAAAGTGTTCCACATGTGCTAAAAAAAAGTGTCTTCCATTTTCATTATGTATCTGTGTGTTAGGTCTAGAATACACAATAGCCGTGTGTGTGTGTGTGTGTGTGTGTGTGTGTGTGTGTGTGTGTGTGTGAAGCCTGATTGACACTGGGAGTGGTATGTGAAACCCATCACACCGTGGGGCTCTTTCTTCTTGTAGCACTTTAGCTATAGGAGATGTATTTTGGAGCCATCCTTTTGGAAGTATTCCTGTTGAGAGCAGTTTGATCGCCCTGGCGAACCAAACAGTAGGTTAGGGCTGCGTCTGTAGTCGTGGCATTGGCCTTGAAACCTGTCTTTCATCCCAGCTGGCTTCCGCAGCTGACACAGCACTTCCGTGCTCTTGACCTTCCCTTGTCCTTTTGCTTTAGGTTCACGTTGTATAAACAGCATACTTTTTTCAGTCCCTACCACTAAAGTGTACCCTTCAGGTTGAAGGGGTTTTCCCATTTTTATTAACATCTTTGGGTTCATATCTGTCCAATTTTGCACAAACTCCTCGTGTTTATCCCCAGCTTCCAGACCCTTCTGCCTTCTGAGCATTATTTAAGTTGACTTCTCCCACTTTTCATTCCATTGCCTCTGAAGTTAAGCATCACGTTCCTCTTTTATTGTCAGCCCTAAAACTTTTGACATGAATCTCCTAAAATGTTTGATCGATATCTCTAACCTTGTGATCAATACCAAGCCTTTCGAATGTTTTCACGTCAGTTCTCGCTACCTCCCAAATGGGGAATTAAGTCCAGTGCGTGGCCTCTGTTTTGCTTTTCTTTGCTCTTAAGCCCATCGATCATAATTGTGCAATTCAGTCACCGTTTGCTTGTATCTCCTTTGCTAATCGTTTTGCTAGTCCTTTGCTAGTTGTGTACCAGGCCTTCCCTTTTAGATCACATTCCTGCTTCCCAAATAATATTCTTAGGAAGTTCCTGTAGTTTGTGGGTAGCACCTTGACCTTGTGTCTGTTTCTAGTCTAAAGGCCTCGTCTGAAAGGTGTTTTCTCTTTCACCTTGAGAATGTTGTCTGCTCCCGCCGCCCTCACTGGCTGTGGTCAGTCAGCTGATGCTTCTCCCTACCCGTTGGCAGTTTCTTTCTTCTATTTTTATATCTCGCCTTTGCCCAGTTCTGGCGTCTTGAGATAGCCAGCAATCGTCCTGCCTTGTCCTCTGAGAGGCCGAGACTGCCACGATACAGTGCTGTGATCTTTTGTGGTTTTGACTGATTAGTTAGGTTGTGTTGTTTGTGCCTAGCTATCCTTTGTGAGTTTGGTTAACTGGTTAGGTTGTGTTGGTTGGTTAATTTCTTTGGGATTTTTTTGTGACTTGTATTGCTTGTTTCTTGACTTACCTTTTTATTTGATAGTAATAGGTAGGCGTGGATTTCATTGTTTATCCTGATAGAACATAATGGCTTTTTTAGTCCAAAAATGGGTACCTTTCAGCCAATCTAGAAAATTTTCAGCCATTAATTTGGTTGTGACATCTTCTTGTGCTTTCTAACCCCTCTAAAAGTCCAGCTCAGTTTATGTGAAATTTTATTGTGTTTGTTTGAGACAGTCTCATAGCAAAGGTTGTCCTTGAGCTCTCTGTAGAGGTAGGGAAAGATGACCTTGAGCTCTGACCTTTCTGTAGCCACACAAGTGCTGGAATTGCAGGCATGTACCATCACACACAGGTATTTTGGAGCCTGGAGCTCATGGGTTGGGCTAGACTGTTTAGGAAGCTGGGGTTTCCTCCCATATCTGCTCTGCCCTCCAGCACTGGGATTATAGACAGACTTCATAGCTCCCAGCTTCTGCATAGGCACTGAACAAGCTCTCATGAGTCAGGTCTCCTCGGGACCAATGCTGTCCAGTTTTGACGTTCAGTCCAGCCCTCTCACCTGCATTCCCACCCCTTAGCCATATTCTGCTGCATGTTGTATAATTTATTTTCCAGTCCGTAAGAGAGAGTCTTGTGTATAGTCCAGGCCTCGCCCCCTGAGTGTCAGGGTCACAGGGCTGTTGACCTCCTGTGCCTCATCTTTGTTTGTTTTAAATACTAATCTCATACTCTGCGGTCTCAACATGTGCAGTCTTTGCAGTTTGGGTTCTATAGCTTTTTCTCTGCTGCCTCTCGCTTATAATAGTGTATTCCCTTGTGCTTAATGGTTTTTAAAATTGTGAACCTAAATTCTGTGCACGCTAATTAGTTGGAATTCTCTGTGGTTGGATTTGAAGTGCATTCTTCCAAAGAAGATTTGCTTTTTCAAACTTCTGGACGCCTGGGGGAATGGTGGGCTTGAGTCTATTGTCACTCCCTTGGAGCGACCATAAAATCCATGAAGCTGACAAAACCAGTTTTCCATCCCTTCTTCTTTTTCCTCCTCCATCAGTTTGGGCTCTTGCCCCAGTTCTGGGGTAGGTATTTGTCCCAGGGAAACCCCGGCTTCTTGATTCCCCCATTGCTCACATTTCAAGTTAGTTTTAAGATGATAGGTTGGATGGGAGGGTGTGTGTCTGTCCTTGTGGGTCCCTGAGATTGCCCCTTGTGTTGTATGTTATTTTTCTGAATGTGTGTGATGGTGAATGTCCCTGTGTGTGACAGCTTTGGTTCTGGGGATCAAACTCAGGCTGTCGAGTTTGTACAACCCTCCCCATATTTCCTAGTGAACTCAGAATGCCTGTAAAATGCTTTGCTGTTCTGTATCTGACGTTGTCTGTATTGTAGTCAGGGAAGCTGCTTCTAAATGTGTCTCCCTTGCTACCTGGTCAAAAGGTTTGACCAGATGTTTAGAAAAAGCCTCTCTCAGCCCTATCTCTCTGCTTGTGGTTTCTTTGGTAAAGAGGCATTACACTGCCTCTGGTCCCCTGCTTCCATGATCCTTATGTTAATCCTGTCTGCTTTTCACACTTGGCAAGAGGTCAGAGTCCTCAGGTCAGTGCCTAACAGGCAACTCTTCCAAATGACAGCCAGTAGGTTTAAAACTGTCCATTCCTTAGAGAACCCTTGGGTACCAGGTAGGTAACTCAGTGGTTCTCAACCTTTCTAATGCTGTGACCCCTTAATACAGTTCCCCATGTTATGTGAACCCCCCGCCATAAACATTATTTTCATTGCTACTTTACAACTATAATTTTGCTGCTGTTATGACTCATAATGTAAATATCAGTATTTTCTGATGGTCCTTGGTGACCCCAAAGGTGTCGCGACTCACAGGTTGAGAACCATTGAGATAACCTATGCCAGTAGGATGGAACAAAATCATTAACCATAAGGAAAGCAGCAGTCAGCATCAGCCTGCACCGCGGCTTCTTAGTTACAAACATTGATCATTTTTGCCTTGAACTACTGCAAGGTCTCACTTTCTGCATTTCCTATGTGGATGAGAAAAGTGGACAACTTCCAGGTTTGAGATTGAGAGCACATGGCTTTGCTGGGCCTATGGTTTAAACTCCTAGGGGCCTGGTGAGATCAGTGGCTTTCGCTGATGCTAATCTGTGGTTGCCGTGAAGATCATGATTCACAGACTGAGCCAAGGCTGAGAAGCTGCAGGCATTTCAGCTGTATCGAATGTCAACTGGAATGAATGGTTTCGGGTTTGGGTTTTGGGGTGGAGACGGTAGTTAGAAACGCACCTTCCAACGAGTTCAGGATGGCTAATTTCTTTTCAGCATTTGGTGTCCTGGAGTGACAACCCCCTGCAGCAGGAGGCATCTGACACCAGCTCAGTGCATCTGGCCTACACCAACATGAGCCACTTTGTGCCAAGTTATTAATAATTGAAGGAGCTTGTCACTCCCTGCAGAGTTCGGTGTGTAATTTATGGATTATAAACCCTTGCTGAAATCTCAGAGAAAGTTAATTTCATTAAGTAAGGATGAGATCCGGCTATATTCCAGTTCTCACGCCCCAAAGGTGCACCAGTATGCCTGTCTTTAGCCAGAAGGTTCTGGCAGTGTCTGTACTGGTTCCATATCAGCACAGGACACCTCCTTCTCTGGACCTGGGGGAGATGTTTGAAGTTCCAGTTGAATTGTCTAGTTTGGGATTTTTTGTTTGTCTGCTTCCGTGACAGGGTTTGTCTGTGTAGACCCGGCTGTCCTAGAACTCTCTCTGTAGACCAGGCTAGCCTCGAACTCAGAGTTCAAACTCACAGAGCCTTCCTCTGCCTCCTGACTGCCAGGATTAAAGGCGTGCGCCGTCACTGCCCCGCCTGAACCATCTAGGTGTGAGTACTAGTGAGAATAGTGCTCTACTGTGGGAGGGGTCTTGGGATTCTCTGAAGTTTTGTTTATTTGTAGAAGAATGAACTAAGTGATATTCCAGACTGGGTGAGAATCACAATCCTAGCAGGCTGGCTCTGTGTAGTCCCTTCCGTAGCACAGGATCCCGGACCATAGAGCACCCCTCTGTTCTGCTCCCCCTATCGATATGGGTTCTCCTTCAGAAGAGGACATCCACTTAAAACACTAAATTATCAGACTTGAGATCCATCTTTCACGGCTTCCTTTCTGACATTTTTTTCCATCGACTTTCAAACTTTTCATTAAAAAGAAAAAGAAGAAAAGCATGCCTACAAGGAAATAAAAAGGGAGAGGAAATCACAGTGAATGAGCACCGCCCCTTACCAGACCCACTAACTTAGACAGCAAGCTGGTGGGCCCTTGACCCATGTCCTGCCTGCTCTCCTTGTTTTCTCTCTCCTGGTGTTTGCTCAGCCAGTGGCCACGCTCTGCTGACCTCAGCTACCGAAGCTGTCTTTAAGTCTGGGGTTATTGTAAAACATAAGGATTGGAGCTGGGAGGGCTGAGCAGGTAAAGGTACTCGCTTGATAAGCCTGGCATGCCGAGCATGATCCCCAGAACCCCGGGGGAGGGAGAGGTCTCCATAAAATTGCCCTTTGGCCTCCACGCTTGTGCCCACACACATCATATATACATATGTACCTACTACACACATGCACACACACTCACACTTTCTTTCTGAATGTTTTAAAATAAGGGTTCAGAATGGAATTGATTTGTTAAAAGCCAACCATAACCTAGTTCACTTGTCCGAATGTATCTGGGTTCTCTAAGAAACGCTTTCCTTCTTTAATAGAATTTTGGTTTTGTTTTTTTTTTTTGTTTGTTTGTTTCACAGTATCTATGCTCAACAACAAAAGAGCCGAAAAAACATGTGAGACATAGGTGTTTATCTACTTTTGATAGCTATTGGGAGTTAGGTATACAACTAGCCACATTGATTATGTACACTTGGTAATACTCCCCAGTAACCTATGCCAGCCCTGGCTGTGCACTGGTGCACAGCCAAGAAAGGAAGTCTACCGGGGCAGGCCCTAAAGTTCACGGGTGTATCCTGAAGCAAGCCCTTGATGGACGCCTATCCTCAACCTTCTCATCTCTGGGCTGCATCCTATAATTCTGACAAAAAGAGAATGAAATTCTCCAGGAGATGTTTACAGCAACACTGAGAAGTGGGACCTCTTGACAGGAGAGGAGAGTTAGGAAAAGACAGTAAGTGACCACAGAGTCTTCCTCTGAGCCAGCCTGGTGCACATCACATCTCATCAGGCCATTTTTTTTTTTTTGCCAGAATGTTCCCTGCCCGCCCCCATTTCTTCTTCTTTGACTATAGTAACCCTCGCCTCCTGTGCTCATCTGTCCCTCAGACTTCCACCCACCCTAAGCAACTTCTGTGTGCCAGGCACATCAGGAAAGCAGCAGAAGGTGGGCACGGTCCCTCTCCCTACCTCCAAACATGGAGACATAGAATGGCCAATGGCTGACCCAGACATAAATATACACAGCACAAGAAGTGATCCGGGGCATGATGGGCTCTGGAGAGCCCATGTGACGTTCTAGCAGGGGAACGCTGATCCGAGTGTAGCTGAGCACTTAAATTTTGGTTTCAATCCCAGCTCTGTCACTATCTGTGTGGCTTTAGTCAGTGCCTGAAGTTTGTGGCACCCACTTCTGACCCATGTGAAAAAGGAGGCTGAGGTCCACTTGATGGAGTTAAACATGACTGTGGGCTCAGCGGGGCATCCAAATGTGCGGAGCTCAAGAAACAGTAACTTACCGGCCTCTCCTCCATGAACCAGCCCTGACTTAATGTTTTGTTAGACGTTAGAATCTTAACTAACAGCTACCCTGGATCTCCTCTCTTACATACGCGGTGCACATCGGCAAATTGAGTGAGAGAGAGGGCACCTGAGTGAGTAGCTGTCACCACAAGGCAGGACTCTTTGCCACATGTTGTATTTAGCCTGACAAATGCCACTTCATACAGCAGTTCCAGAAATGAATATGCCTTTGTTTCAGAGGTGCCCAGCCAGCATTGGCTGGCGGTGTCTTATTCCAGCAGTGTAAAAGAAAGGTTCTTCTGCCATAACCTCAAAGTATTGCTTTGACAACTCAGACGCATGGATTAAGTGAATGTGTCAGTGGGGGTGGGAAGGGATGAGCGAGAAGACAGGGTGGGGACTGGGGCCCATCTGCTGAGATCATTGCACCTGTTAGCCATGTTTTGGGATTGCTAGCAGTGCTTGCAGGAGCCTTCACCAGAGAAGATGTAATTTAGTGTTTCCTCTCCATTTGCAGGAATAGCATCACGAGTTGCCGGATGCGGACTGAGAGTGAGCCTCCGTGTGGCTCCCCGGTGGTCAGTGGCGATCCCAAGGAGGATCACAACTACAGTAGTGCCAAGTCCTCCAATGCTCGGAGCACCTCTCCCGCCAGCGACTCCATCTCCTCTTCCTCTTCCTCGGCTGACGACCACTATGAGTTTGCCACAAAGGGGAGCCAGGAGGGCAGTGAGGGAAGCTTCCAGAGCCACGAGAGCCACAGCGAGACAGAGGAGGATGACAGGAAACCCAGCCAGAAGGAGGCCAAGGATGCCCTGGGGGACAGCGGGTACGCATCCCAGCACAAGAAGCGGCAGCACTTCGCCAAGGCCAGGAAGGTCCCCAGCGACACACTGCCCCTCAAAAAGAGACGCACAGAAAAGCCCCCCGAGAGTGACGATGAGGAGATGAAGGAGGCAGCCGGCTCCCTCCTGCACTTGGCGGGAATCCGGTCCTGTTTGAACAACATCACCAATCGGACGGCCAAGGGGCAAAAAGAACAAAAGGAAACCACAAAAAATTGAAACAAGTCTCTGATTTGTTTTGAACTTACGGCCATTTGGTTTCAGCATGTCAGGAGATTTCTAATGATTTGTGGCAATATCAGCAATTTTTTCTTTTTCTTTTTTTTCCTTTTGTTGGTTTGGTTTTCTTTCTTTTCTTTTTTTCTTTTTAATTTGCCCCCCACTCCTTTGTTTTTGGACCCTTAAGAATTTTATGTTTAAAGGAGATTGAAGCCATAGAACTCATGTTGACACTCAGCCGTTTTACAAAAGCTTTTCTTTATCTGAAGACAAAAAACGAAAGGAAAAAAAAAAGCCAAAATTAACCATTGCTTCCTGCAGCCTGTCAGACACCTGTGACTGAACCCACAGGGATGTCAGCATTAATGTCACAGGAACACTCCTGCGCCACCCAGGAGGCACGCATGCAGAATCATCACGCTCAGGCCAACCCTTAGGTTTAAAAAGTCAATTTTGTTTGGAGTGAAACTGGGGAGGAATCGCAGAGACTGAGGAGCCCCATGTCCCCCTCGGAACAGCATCCTCTAAGGGTAACACGGTGCTCTGGCCCAGGCATCCCACAGTGCCAGAAACGCCAGTGGCATTGCCAGATAGCAAGCCCAGGGCTCGGCTGCCAGTCTTCTGTACTTCTTAAGCTTGAACCTGGTGCATCTCACAAGTTGACTACCAGACTGTTCAATACATTGGGCCTCAGTGTCTAAGGGGGAGAGACAGGGAAAATTCTTAGAGCCATTGCTAACCACTGAATTCTGCTCTCTATTCAATTAAGAAGACTTCCAAAAGCCATAAGCCTGAAGGTTGGCCCTGTGTGCGCCTGCACACACGCATACACACACACACGCACATGCACACATGCACACACAAGACTTAAAGCAGATGCAGAAAACAGGCTATATTCTTTTAACTGCCCAAGTGAAAGCAATCATGCCCAAAACATGACAGCAGCTGTTAAGGAAAAATGGTACAGATTCTTTCCCATTCAAACAATCTGATCCAGGGGGCGGGGGGGGGCTGCTACAGAAACTGCCGTTCATATTGTGGTGTCTTTTTAAGAGGTTAAAGGCGCACTGACGGACACAAAAAGCAAAAACATGGTAATCAATACAACTCCTATACAGCCCTCAAAAAGGGTTTGCAATTAATGCCAGAACTCATTCTTTGCAAAAATAAAAAATAAAATCAGTGGTTTTCACATTCAGCCAGTGTAGCCAGCAGAAATTTCTGATCCACGATGCATGGATTCCTTTGAAGAAAAAAAAAGAAAATGAAAAAAAATCACAAAAATAAACTTTTTTTTATTCAAAAATAACAAAGTTCTTGTAAGGTAAATAATGTATTTAGCATGAAGCATGAATTATTTTCATATAAATATAGAAAATAGAGAGAAGGCTATGCCTCTAATTTTTAAGCCCTTAGGCTTAGAGGTTCTTTCGTTCTTTTTTCCTTTCTTTTTTTTCTTTTCCTTTTTTCTCCCTTTTTCTTTTTGTTGTTGTTGTTGTTATTTTGTTTTGGTTTTTTGAAGCAGGTGTTTAAGGTTTAACCTTCTTCAGGGACAAAACTCTGACTGTTGGGGAACTTACTCTGCAATATAAATTATCTCCATACTCTGGTAGGGCTTGGATGGTTGAGCTCTATACTGCCTTGTCCGCACTCAGCCCCGACCCCTCTGATTCTCTACTGAAGAGTGTGTCCTTCCCTTTGTCTGTATGTGTTTAACATGACGCAATAATTCGAGGGCAAACTTAGTAGTGTGTATGGTAGAGTCAAGAGAATTATGGGACGCTTACTTGAGAAAAATCATGACCGTGATTTGGTTCTAGGAAAAAGGCAGTGAATAATTATGCAAATTCGCCAGAAGAAGGGGAAACATGCTAATGGGCCTTATTGGGTGAGGGTAAGAGATAGGGTACATGGGTAGGAGGAAGTAAGTGATTATGGGCTTGGATGGGCCAGCCCTGCGTGTTTTGCTGCGACAGTGAGGTTTCGCAGTGAGAAGGGGGCTGGCTGTCGCTGCCTCTTCAGCTGTAACCGCCCTGGGACTAAGACCACCAAGATAGTGAGAGCTGTACGACAACCAGACCATGTCACACAAGCCAGAAACTCCAGTTACCTTTGCCAAAAAACCCCCTGTTTTTCCTTGAGGTCTAAAGAGAAATCCCTAAAACAATATGGCCTCCACACAAATGGAGGGAACTTTTAAAAACACTACCATGGCTCAGGGTCAGATGTTTGGGAGAGGGAGAAAACTGAGGTGACCTTGAACTTTTAAAACAGGACAGGAGTGGGCCTTTAAAGTTATGTCCACTGTCAGAACCAGGTACCATGGCAACCACATCTGCCTGGAGGGAAGGAGGTTCTCTGCTGCATCCCCCACCTAACCTGAAGGCAGCTCCAGAAAGAACAAGAGCCGGGGCTCCCACTTGAGGGCAGGCAAGATTTACCCCCACCTGTCCCTGAACCTGGGCTCTCTCAACAAGGGGGTTCCAGATTAGATGAGAGCACAGGTGTGTTTTCCCAGTGCCCTGATCCCTCTTCCCACAAACCTCTGACACCCTACAAGCCATCTACAGCTCTGGAACCTGAGCCACACTTTGATTTCTGTTGTTACCTAACCAAGTCCAAAAGATCACCCTCCCCACCCCCAAAAACGGTGAGACTCAGACCTCTACTGAAGGCGAAGGTAAGCGCTCAGCACTGTTTCTGGCAGGGGACTTCTTCCGATGAAAACCCCACATGGGCTGTCTCCCCTCGTTTCACTTTTCCGAAGGGGCAGAGGCCTCTTTCAGAGATAACAAGATGCAGTGTGTGTGTGATTTACTTTTCTGATCTCCCAGAGATCTAGAAAACTATCTTATACAAGTGTGTTCTGAACCCCAGAACCACTCTTTTTGCATAAATACCTCATCGGGCAGCTTTCTAAGTGTTATTTTCCTGAGCCTCCCTTGGCGCCTTTGTTGGAATTTTCTGGAAGACTTGTTGGGGAAACTTTAGTAAGGGTACTTTTTTCTATTTTCCTTCTGTTTTGGGAGGCATACACATTATGCATAACCAAAACAATGGCTCAATTGTGTTTAACTCTGTATTTTGACTGTTGAGGCGAAAACAAAGTTATCAATGTGTATGTGGACGTTTGTAGCGAAGTCTGCCGAATGAGGCTGTCCGTGTCCTTAACAAGCCAAGGGGCAGGAGGCACCCTCTCTTCCCCCTCCCCCAAGAGCAGTAGAGAATTTAAGCACAAGCCTATTTGTGAAAGAATATTTTGCTTAAGTGTAATTCACTTTAGTCTTGGACTTTCTTCCCAAACGTCAGGTGTTCTTTTTAGCTTTCAAACTAGCCTGTGTATCCATTAGTCTGACAGACCGCCTGAGCATCGTTTAAAGGGGTGTGGTGTTCTTTCTTTGTGGTTCCTGTGTCATTCCAGGATCTCATGTACTCACATGGGGCAGGGGGGAGGGGGAAACGGGGAACTATAGCAATATTTACAGATGCTTTGGAAACAACAGTGACCACATCAGCACCATGGCATTACAACCACTGGCTGTTGGCCCTCAGACACATTTAAGAGGAGAGACAGTGACTTTCTTTCCTTAGGTGAAATACGCACCGACCATTTATCCCCTCTTGGTTGTCTTTCTTCTATCTCTAGGACTTTGTGGAAAGAGTTTGCATCGTAGATTTTCTTTCTGGTTTATCACAAGCTCCCACTTCCCTCCCCCTCTCCAGTCAGTATATTTTTCAAGAGTTCTTTTGGTAAAGCTGGCTCTCTGAAACTAAAGCTGAACCAAACCCACATGTGTAAGGAAACCATGGTGAGGACACCTGAAGCAGGTCTCTATCGTTGCCTGGGTCTTCAAGGAAGAATGGGTTGACACCTTTTCCTAAGAATGGATTTTTCCTGTAGAGTCATTCAGCATATCTAGTGCTTTCTGTTCATAGCAGTTTCTATCACGGAACATTCTAGAAGGAGTATTGCATTCAGTGGTGCCCAGGCAAGAGAATGGTTTTGGTGCCTAGCCTAAGAGTTCAACACAGCAGGCCCATGCTCAGCACCCCAAGTCACCAATTTGGGTTTCAGTGCTGCCACTCTGGGACCTCCAGCCTCTCGGGGAGGGGTGGGAGTGGCTATGACATGATGCCAGAGTTAGGACAAGTGACCTGCATGGGACGTTTTCCCATATATAGGATTAGACTAAATTCAGGGTGATTCCTCTTCCCCTCTCAAACCTTATTCACATTGGGACTCATTTCTTTCTGGTGGATCACAGCTGCCCAGATGTTGCAACTGATTTCTTTGTTTCTATGAAGAAATCCCTTTCTTTTATCTTGAGTTTTTTATTTTTAGTATTATTATTTTTTTGCCACCAAAAGAAAACATTGGAACATATGTCCCCTCTTGATTGTGACTTGCCAGTGTTGACAGTTCAGTCCTTCGTGTTGTAGGTCCCAGCCCACCAGTACTATATCAAACACTGTTAGGCACATGATGCAGCACTGTGATCTAATTTAAATAATACTTTTTTATTATTTATACTACTATATATAATATACATCAACACTTTTGCTATATAACCTACGTGATAAACCCTTTTTAGTTACCTGTCAGACTAGACTTCGGTTTCTATTGCAGTTAACAGTTACAGAATTGTAATGGTGTCTTTTATTTTTTTTTTCCTTTGTAATGGAATGTGTAAATCAAAGTATATACATTGTGTGGTGTTCCTGTTTCTTGGGATGTCATGAGGAGTTACACACAGCATTCAGTGTTCTGTATAGACCTGCCCACCTTTGTGAATTCATCTGTTAACCCCTCTTCGTTTGAGAGCGCGCCAGCCATGGTGGCTAACTCCCAGCGTCCTCTCCCCTGCTGGCTATTCTTGAATTAAGCACAGACTTGTCCACTCGGTTGCTTTATCATGAATAATGGGTGTGACTTGGTCACTCTTCCACCCTTCAGCAAACAAGTGCTAGCTTCACTGACCAAAAATTAAGGAAGGAAAACACCATTTTAAAAACGATCACCTTTTCATGGCCGAAATGGATATGTCTATGGTGCTGCCTCGTGCTGTGGAGCTTCTGGAATCAGACCGCTGTGGAATGCTCATTTCTGATTTGCTGTGGGATGCTCACAAGTACCCTTCCTATCTTGTTAGTATTGAAATCAAGACTCTATTTGAGATCTATACAGCAGTGTTTCTCCACTGTGTTTCATTTGCAAAAGCGGAGAACATGCCTTCTCCACCCTTTTGCAAATAATCGATGCTCCATATTGGATTCTCAAAAGACTTCGATATGGTGATCCTGTCAAACCTAGAAATTGTATTCTATCTTGACATACCTGAATTTCCCCCCCATTTCCCCTGTTTTAGAGGAAACAGCATACTTTCTGTTATGGATGCATTCACCATTTCTTGAGTGTGTGTGTTGAAGCCATCCAAGGCCACAGCTGGCTCAGCCAGTCCCACACCATTGTCCCCACTACCTGCACTGCCATGGTGAACGTGGGGTTGGAAAAAGTATCTGTGTGTGTCTGGGAAACAGCTACATGGACATTTTCTTAATACTCAGATTCTGTAGCATTTCTGAGTTTTGTTTTAATTTTACAGAAAACAAAACCACAGTGATAACGCAGTGAGAAGACCTAGAGGGTTGTGGCCGAATCTTAGGGTCACCCGACCTTTCCAGGCCAACAGATCTACAAGGCCAAATTAATTTATAAGAGTAATAATTTCTTCAAAAGCCAATTTTTTCTGTATGAAACTGCCAATATCATGAACAGAAGGGGAGAATCTTAAAGGAGAAAGAAAATGATGTCCGTTCGGTGGTGCTTGCATTTGCCTAAAGCAGCGGCGTGGAGATGGCGCCATCAGCCGAGCTCGGGGGACTTGGTGTTGCTTGGGAGGGATCCATACAGCATTTTGCGTTCTTCATGTGTAATCATATTGCCAAAGACAAACTACTTCATCATTTATTGTAAATAACACTTCCCCGGACCTACCATAAAGTTTCTGTGATGTATTGTCTTCCAGTTGCAATAAAAATTACTGAGTTGCATCAATTGAAGATGAGCATTGTGTGTTGTGTAACCACTGAACCATAGAAGAGGTCGTGTGTGTGCAGGTGTGTGCTGTGCAGAGGCCAAAGGTTGATGTTTTCCTTGATAAATCTCCACTATTTATTTAATGTGTATTATGTCTGTGCTTATATGCCAGCTATTTGTGGAGGCCAGAAGGGAGTGTCAGATCCCCGGGTACTGGAGTAACAGGGTTGGGGTTGTGAGTTGCCTAATGTAGGTGCTAGAAACCAAACTTGGATCCTCTGGAAGACACTTTACCTTTTAAGACAGGAACTACCACTGAACCAGAAGATCACCATTAACTAGGTTGACTTGCCAGCAAGCTCTAGGATTCCTCTGTTTCTGCCCGGGCTTAGAAGCATATGCATGACCATCTGCCCTGCCCTACCTTTTTTTTTTTTTTTAATGTGGTTGCTGTTGATCTGAACTCAGGTGTCTAGGTTTGCACAGTAGACCTATTACAGCTTGAGCCATCTCCCTGGTCCCGAGACATCCCATCCTGTTTCTAATCCACAAAAGCATATCTGCAGTTTTCTATCTGGTTTTAGAGTCTCAACTGCATACAATACCCATCTTCACACCTGCCTTCGTTTTGATGAGAAATCTCTCACTTTCCTGCGAAGCCACTAGTGTAGGACAAGCACAGGGCTCCTGTCACCAGTCACACAATGTATGACTAAGATCTGGTCTTGTCTGGAAGTCGTCAAATACTAAAATGAAGTTGTACTTCGGGATTGGGGTCTGCCCACCTGTCCTATATCCTGAGGGTCTCAAGTGATGACATCCCAGTACGAAAATTCATCTGGGGTTTATGTCACCAGTGCTTAAGTGTCCCCTCCAGTCCCTATACACATGTACCCTGTGAGTCTCCTATTATAATAAAAGAAAATCAGCTGTATGCAGCCAGGATGGTGTGGGGATCACATGGCAAGGCCAGAAGGGAGCGATTAAGGGCTAAATTTGTTCTTTATAACAACCCCTTGTCCTGGGAAATACCCAGGCCCTGCGGGAACTACATTAATATCTGCTGAACATGGTGCCTCTTAGGACCTAATTATCTTCTACTAGGTCTCACCTCTTAAAGGCCCTGCCACCATCCTGGGGCCCATGGTTCTAGCACACACCCAAAGCAGGTAACTAGGCATTTGTCATCTCTGATAGAGAGGAAGTGATGCTCCCAAAAGATTTCCTGGTCCCTTTCATGGAGTTTTGACTCTTAGTGGATTCAGGTCTTCAGGCATGCACAGCGGGCCTTTTACCCTAAGCCATCCCTACAACGCACTAAGATTCCATCCCCCTCCCCATTTTTTTTAAACCTGGGCTTCACCAACAGTAATAGATCTAACTCAGCCACCACCCCACCAAGGCACCTTTGTCGCCTAGGAATCTCAGGCTGTATCCCTTAGCTTCTATCCTGGGTCACAGGGTTATTGTAGCAGTAATAGTCCATCTGTCCCTGATGGATGATCATTCCCAGTGTCCTCCAAGTGTCCCCTTCGATGTCCTGCGTGGCCCATGCTTCTTTGGGTCTTGCTTTCAGGATCACCTTGAAAGTCACAATATGTCCTCTCGATGCCAAGTCAGTGTTTGAGGAGAGACATTATTGTGAAGAAGGGCAGATGTCATTCACTGAGCCAAATCTGATGAATTATTTAATTTGCCATGTTGAGTAATGCTTGAGGCCAATGCTTGAGGCTCCAAGGAGGTAGCTTCAGAAAGTAGCACATACAACTGTGTGTATACATGTTTGATTCATATGTGTATGCACACATATGTGTGGGTAAACAAGTATGCCTGTATGTGAATCAGAGGTCCACAGTCCCTCTCTATCTTATTTTTTATTACTATTAATTTTATTTATGTGTGGAGGTGTTTTGGCCACATTTATATGTGTGCACTACATGCATGCCTGATACCCATGGAGGCTCGAAGAGGACACTGGATTCCCTAGAATTAGAGTTACAGTCTTGAGCCTCCATGTGGATGCTGGGAATTGAACACAGGTCTTCTGAAAGAGCATCTAGTGCTCTTAATTGCTGAATTATGTCTCCAGCCTCCCTCTTAACTATTTTTTTGAACAAGGTCTCATTGAACCCGGAGCTTACCAATTTGGCTAGGCCAACTGGCCAGAAACCCACAGGCATCTTGTATCCCACCTCCTTTTCACTAGAATTGCAATACAAACCACTGCATCTGGTTTTTGGTTTTTTTTTTTTTTTTGGATGTGGGGGTGGGTATTGAACTCAGATCCTCATGCTTGCTTGGCAAGTAAGTTACAGACTGAGTTATCGCCCCAGCTGCCATACAACCATTTTTTAAATGTTCAAGGCAGCTGGAACTGCAACTTGGACAATCAAAATAGCTAAGAGAATTCTCAAAAGTATAGCACCTGCAGGCTGCTTTTTTTTTTTTTAATCTCAACAGGTTCTTGTCTCATACCAAACATCTCTGTCACAGTTTCCCCCACCCTCCACTTCTCCCAGCATTCCCCACCCCAACTCTACCCCAGATCCATTCTTTTCCCATTTCAGAAAAGAACAGACCTCCGGGAGACAACAGCCAAACAGGACAAAACAAGTTGCAATAAGACAAGGCAAAAGCTCTGGTTAAGGCTGAACCAGGCAACTTGACAGGAGGAAAGAGTCTTAAGAGCAAGCAAAAGAGTCAGAGTTACACCGGGTACCACTGTTAGGAGTCCCACAAAATCACCAAGCTATCAGCCATAACATACACAGAGAACCTGGTGCAAACCCATGCAGGCCACATGTGAACCTGGTGCAGACCCATGCAGGCCACATGCTTGCCACTTCAGCCTCTGTGAGTTCATGTGAGCCCCATGTAGTTGAACAGATAGGCCATGTTCTCCTGGTATCCTCCATCTCCTCTGACTCCTACAATCTTTCCTCCCCTTCTTCGGAGGGCTTCCCCAGGCTTCTAATGAGGCAGAGCAGTGGAACACCCCCAAGTACTCGTCCCTCTAAGAAGTTGGGGAACACTGGCTACATGGGGTTAGCATGCCAGAATCTCATTCATTAGTGGAATTAACCAGACAGATTGCTCTACCAGCTAAGAATAGCCATGCGTCCCACCCATAGAGATAAGAAAGAGCTATCGATTTGGCAGTGCTGTCTGTGTCCAGGCCAATGAGGTTTCCTGTTTTGGGTGGGCTTAAGCCGCAGGCCCCACCCGGATGGTGCCCATCTGTCAATTCAGCTTTGCAACCATACATGTGTGCATGTGTGCTCTTGCACACTCACACAGTACCTCAGGGATCGTAGAAGCCCTTTGGTTTGCTGTGTCTTGGAAGGATAAATATGAGGACCACTGCTATCCTTGGCTACTTTCTCCTCTCGTGATCCAGAAAGTATTCTAAACTAAGAATTTACAACCTCTTAGAAGGTTCTGGATAGCTGAGGGTGTTTCAGAGGGAGCCTGGTTGACTAGGAGACTTTTATTTATGAGTTGAAAGCCCATGTTCTGTCCCATCACTTTTCAGATACCCCGTGCAAGATCAATGGTAAGTATGAGTGTTGTTTGAGACAGTGTCACGTAACCCAGGCCAGCCTTGAACTTGTGCAAAGCCTGGCCCCCACCACGCCCCCCCGAGTGTGGGGATCACAAGTATATCTCATCATGCCCAGCTACTGTGTACTTTGACGTTTCCCCTGCCTCATCATCAGAAATACAAAATCAGAAAGAGGCTTGTGAACTGAATAAGGACTTTTTTTTTTTAAGTTTGGAGAGAGGACAGGTGTTGTTTTGTTTTTTACTCAAGCAGAAGTGAACGAATCAGTGTGTTGAGCATTTGCCCCCTGTATGTAAATCAGCCATCCCTGGAGGGGTATGTTTGAATAGTGCTCAGAGCAGTCATACCTTAATTTGAAATCATTCCTGGGCATTTGTGGATAAAGCACCCTAATGACTTGAGAACTGTTTTATGTTACTCCATAATAAAGTGCTTTGGGAGCAGACAGCTAAATCTCCCTCAAATACAGCAACTCATTTGAGGGGGATTGAGGATTCCACTTTTCTCCCCATCTGCTACACATTTCCATACTGGCTTCTAAAAATATGTAATCTGGAAGTGCCGTCTGATGGAGAGAATCTGAAAATCTGATAGTGGCTGCCTCTGTAAATCCCCAGGACACAGGTTCTTCATTCAAGGGGCCCGTTCTGTTCACATCAGAAAACTAGGAAGATGTGTACATTTTTTTTACATCAGCCATAAATATTTTAAACAAAGCAGGGACATCAGAGGTCATTGAATCCAAACTCCCCAACTCATAGGCCAGGTATCTGAGGCACAGGGAAGTTAATGGATTTGTCCCAAATGACCCCACTTGCTGATGACAGAATATGACTTAAAAGAGTGGGAATGTTCTGTCCTTTAGCCATGTTCATAGGATCAATGTACAGATGGGATGTGCTCACCTCATGTGATGTCCTGTGCATTTCCCATTTAGCTGCGGTGAAAATGACAGTCTTCTAGAATGACACAAAAATGCCACCTTGCTTCTCATGTCTATGTTGTCTGCAGTGTCTCCACATAAGCACTATTAAAACGGACATCTTCAGACAGGATTTTATCCTTATCTTTGTTCAATTTCACCTTATTGTTGGTTCACTGTTTGAAGCCAGGTCAGAATGACAGAGGAGTAACAGGTAGGAAGGCATTGCTTTTGTCAACCAGAACATGTGTTGCCTTAAATCCGTTTTCTGTTCCTAGTAACAGTGTCACCGTGCTGGGTGTGGAGGCACTCACTTGGGATCCCCGCACTAGAAGAGTATGAGGCGCAGGAGTTCAAAGCCATCCTGGACTTGGTAAAACTGTCTCAAAGGAGAGGGGGTAGGGAGCAATTCCACAGACAGGGTGAGAGTTACTTTAGCTGACAACTCTGGTTCAAGGTCAGGGGCTGCACGTGGGATGGCCTTGTGCCGGCAGAATATGAAGCAGTACAGGGTACCACGCTGCAGGCAGCAAGCATGCAGGAGACCTAACCATATCCTACGTTCCAGATCCTTCTCAAGTTAATTCGCTAGGCTCTTAATCATGGGTGGACTAATGTTCTCATGAGGGCTGAACCGTAATCACCTCCTGAAGGGCCCACTTGGGCCCACCCTGTACTACCTTGTAACTGAACCTTCTTGGTTGTATTTCTGTTGCTGTGATAAAAAAAAAAATACCCTGACAAAAAGCAACTGAGGGGAGAATTGGGTTTATTTCACCCAAATATCCTAGGTTACAGTCCATCACAGCAGAGAAATGAAACCGTCAGGAGCTTGGAGCAGCCAGTCCCATCATACCCACGGTCAAGAGCAGGGAGAAGGAGATGTGTGCATTCTCACTGGCTTGGTTCTAGCCAGCCTGAGTTCTCCACTCTTAACACAGCTCAGGATCCCCTGCCTAGGGAATTGATTCTGCCCATCCTGGGCTGCATCTTCCCACATCAATTAATTAACAGTCCCCTAGAGACAAACCCAATGTGGAAAATCCTTCACTGAGACTCTCATCCCAGGTGAATCTAAGTATGTCATGTTGGCAGTTAAGTTAACATCACAGGGATCAGCTTCCAACCTTGTTTTCAAAGACACAAGCCACATCCAAGAACTCAACGTTTGCTAGCCGGGTGTCACTCAATCAGAAATTTGGGAGTACCCTTCATATACTGACTAGGGCCAAGCCGTCTGTTCTAGAGGCCCTTCTGAAGTTCCCCTTGGCATCACTCATCACGTCAAGATTCTTTGTTCAGCTATCCAGGGACCTAGCTTTCTAAATATGTTAGCTAATTTTTTTTTCTTCTTCAATCCATCAAAGGTTTGTCCTAGGGTAGGGAGAGATGACGCAATCGTTAAGAGCACCTGCTGCTCTTGCAAAGGATCCAGGTTCAGTTTCCAACACCCATGTGGTGGCTCACAACCATCTGTAACAACCAGTTCCAGTGGATACAACACCCTCTTCTGACCTCTGCAGGAGTTGCATACTGTGGTTCACATTATACAAGCAGGTAAAACACACACATACAATAAAAATAAATAAATATTTTGTTGGTTCTTTTTGATACAGTCTTTATGTAGCCCAGACTGGCCTCAAACTCACAAACAGATGCCTGCCTCTGCCTCCCAAGTATTGGGACTAAAATCACATGCCATCCATCACTCCCGGCCAAATAAATAGTTTTTAAAAGTTTGTCCAACTATTAAAATAAATACACTCTTGATATGGTTTAGATATGAAGAGTCTCCCACTAAATCTTACATTAAAGACTTAGTCCACAGCTGGTAGATTGAGCAATCGAGAAATACTGGATTACCAGGTATCTGATACTTAAATAGCATTCTTGGGGTGAGAGAAAGCTCTGGCCTCAGAATACGCATGCACAGACACACACATGAACCTGAGCACACACACATTACACACACACACACACACACACACACACACCATATACACCACACACACCCACCACACCCACCCACACCCTATGCTTTGGGGCCACAGCACAGATCCACATCCCCTCCCTGTTCCCTTCTTCTATCCCTCCTCTCTCTTTTTTCCCCTCCTCACCATCTCCTCTCTTCCTTTCTTCCACCCTTCCCTCCCCTCTCCTCCCTGTTTCCCCTTTCTGTCTTTCTCTTTGACTCTTTATCTCTCTATGTCTGTTCCTCTGTCTCTCTGTGTGTCTCCCTCTCTCTCCCTTCTTCTCATTGAGCTAGGCAACCATGGACAAAAACCTTGGAAACTGTAAATCAAAATGAACCTCTCCTCCTGTAAGCTGCTCCCCCCCCCATGTTTGTCACAGTCACGGAAAGTGACTAGCCCAACCCCAGAGCTCCAGGTCTGCAGTCTTCCCTTAAAAGGAGAGGTATGAAGTCATGCTCTCTGCTACTATGAATTCCACAAAGTAGAAATGAGGCAAAGGGAAAGAGTCAGTCTTGCATACTGTACAACACTGGAGGTAATGCCAATACTGACTTCATTCCTGTGGGTGAATTAGTCTTGACTTATGCAGGTATTAGAAATGAGTTCTTTGGGAATGCATCCCTCACAGAAAAAGAGTTTGCATTCAGTCACTCACTGTGGCTTAGCCCACGCTGGCACCCATGCCAAGACTTACGAAGCATTCTCACAGTATTCGGAATATGCTTCCATTCATAAAGAGATCGCCATGCACACATGAAGACCTGAGCTGGATCCCCAGTGCCCTTGGAAAATGCTGAATCAGGAGCACGTATTTGTAATCTGAGAACTGTTGTGGAGAAAACCAGAAGATCCCTGGAGCTTGGTGACCTGCCATCCTACCTCTACATTCAGTAAGGCCCCATCTCAAACACTAAAGGTGTGATGTGATTGAGAAAGACCCTCTTGGTTGCCACATATACATGCCCTGCATGCACACATACATACACATGGGAACACACACAGGAGCAACTATAGAAATCCGCCTGTCTCCTATGCAGGGTTTGGCACTGCAGGCGCAGGTCCACAGTGCACAGCCTCCATCTGCTCTTGATTACAACCAGAAAGCTTCAGCATTGTACTTTGTAGGATTCTCTCTTTGTGCAATACTGTTTACAGAATGGCCGTATCTAGTGTGCCGTGAGCCTTATAAATATACTTACATGCACCTAAAATAATTGGTTTTTCTTTAAAAGGAAATAAACCCAGAAATGGAGTTAAGTTACTTCTGGTACCTATTTATTTTTAAACACTTGCCCTTCATTCAGCATGGATATATAGTTAAACGTCTGAAGCTTCCATCATCTGAAAAACTGTCCAAAATCGGAAAAGACAGAGAAAATGATGAAGAAGAACTAGATGGAGAAGGTTCTTAAATGGATTCCTTCCTTCCTTGTCAAAGTCAGCTCCCTAGATTTTTTTCTTTTGTTTTGTTTTTGGTATGTGCCAATCCTACTAGTCGCTGGGGATATCAATTTGAAAATCTGGCATGAGGCATGAAAGTGTCCAGACATCCACCTGTGCCAACGAATAAGCGCCATGCTGGCATCTGGCATCTCACTCCTCAAACTTCTCACTCAGTAGTTGCTGATCTTTTCTAAACTAAGCCTTTGTCTTCTTCTCTTTCCAGTATCTCCTCTTACCTCCATCGGCCAAGGAGGAGTTGAAGAAGAGCCTGCTTGCCCTCTGCAGATATGCCCAGCCTTTCCCATGGGCAAATCACTTTCCAATGAACTAACTCCTGTGCTGTGATTGAATTTGACTATGGGATATTCCCTCACAGGTTTATGTGTTTGAGCACTTGGTCCCCAGTTTGTGACACTGGGAAGATTGTGGAGGCTTTAGAGGGTGAAGCTTCACTAGAGGAAATGGATCCCACTTTGAGTAGATACGGTCCATCATGACAGGGATGGGAGTAAGGATGAGAGGGTTGATGGATAGATGGAAGAGTAAGTAAATGTATGGCTGGGTAGATGGATAGATGGATAAATGAGTGGATGGATGGATGGATGAATAGATGGACTGATGAGTGGGTAGATGGATAGAGTGGGTGGGTAGATATATGTATGATATATGGATGGATGAATGGATGGATGGATGGATGGATGAGTGGATGGATGGATGGATGATGGGTGGGTGGATGGGTGGATGCATAGATGAATAGATAATGGATGGATGGATAGATAAGAGAGTTGGTGAATGAATGGAGAGTAGGTAAATGAAAGGAAAAGTAGGTAAATGGATAGGTAGGTAGATGTATGGATGAATAGATGGTATGAGCTATTCAGATCTATCTTGGGACTCTGCATGAGCAGCATACATCTTCTCCAAGTCCACAATGCACAGGGCAGACAGGGGTTATGAACCCAACTGGGAACTTACAAAGGAGCAAGATCTTCCCATGGTCTTTCAGAGGAATGTTCCTGGGGGAAAGACCACTTGGAAGCTTGGAAATTCAAGAGGATGCTATGGTCTGGCTTGTTTAAGCCATCTTTGTAGCCAGCAAGGTATAGGACCCAGCGTCCTCCCATGAATTCCTGTCCCCAAAATGTCATAATTCCAAAGACTCTATAGTTTCCGGACAAAAAGGTAAGGGATATCCTTGCCAAAATCCCCACGAGACCTCCCTGTTGCAGTAGCCCTTGGGTGGGTAGAGATTGGTTCTCTCGTACCCCCAGTCTACAGGAAATAGGACCTGAGCAGAAAGATCTGATGATCCAAACTGGCTAGGTTGCAGCTTCACTCTTAAATGCTGACTGGAGCTTTTTCCATGGGGGGGGGGGCATTACATCACCAGCATCTCTGTTCTGATAATCTCAGCACAGCCAAGTGGAAATTCTCAAATTAACATAGGCTTGGGGAAGTGGCAATTGATGATCTTGTCTTGCTTTTAATGGTGGCCAGTTCTCTGTGGCTTTTTGCTAAGTGTCCTTGAGAACAATTGCATCCTTTGAACCTGGTCTCCAGCCTTGAGTTTGCAGCGTTTCCAGTTTCTCAAGGCTGCCCTGTTCTCAGTCACTTACATAGTGGGCTCGGCTGTACAATGAATGTTCATTCTGACCTGTTTTAGTATAGCAGTTCAGCTAACTAGACAATAGAATGAACCCTGGTGCACAGCCTCTCTGGGATAGCAGGCCTCTTTGTTAGTCAAAGATATTGAGACAGAATGGTTGACAATAGCTGCTTGCTGTCTCTGTGACCTTGACCAAGTTATTCACTCTCTCTGATACTGTTTCTGCATCTGTAGGATGTGATTATAACTGTCCCCACCATGCAGTTTTAATACTAAGAGGATTAGTGAAATGAGAGGGGATTGCACCACACACATCTAAGAGACTCAGCAAGTGACTGTTGTCGTTACTGTTGCTACTATTCCTAGCACGTGTCTGTGCATGTGTGTGTGTGCACATTGTGTGTAGGTATGCACAAATGTGTTGAGCTCAGAGGACTTCAGTGTCATTCCTTGAGTATCATACAATTATTTTTTTGAGATAGGGTCTCTCAACTGGCCTGGAGCTCGCCACGTAGGCTAGGCTGGCTGGCCAGTGAGCCCCAGAGATCCACTTGTCTCTGCCTCCCCACCACTGGGCTTACAGATGCATACCGTCTAGCTCAGAATTTCTATGTGGACTCTAAAGATTGAACTCAGTCCTTGTGCTTGCAAAGTAAGCACTTTACCTACCAAGTAGACTTACTATGAAAAGGGGGAGTATAGAGTATTTTATTAAAGTATTTTAATTATAGGATAGATACAGAAATATTTTGGATATATTGGGCTAAAATATATCATTAAAATTAATTGCATCTGTTTCATTTAACTTTTATAAATTGGCTGTTAGAGAAGTTCAGAGTATATATGTGACTCTTCCTGTCAGCCAGACTGTTTTATATGGTGTCAATTTCAAAGAAACCCCATCTACAACCAAAAGCAATCAACTACAAAAAGCAAGTGTGGTGATTCAAGTAAGAAGGGCCCCCATAGGCTCATATATTTGAATGCTTAGTCATCAGGGAATGGCACTATTTGAAAAGATTAGAAGGATTAGGAAGTGTATCCTTGTTGGAGGAGGTGTGTCACTGGGGTGAGCTTTGAGGTTTCAAAAGCCAGGCCCAGTCTCTCTCTCTCTCTCTCTCTCTCTCTCTCTCTCTCTGCCTGAAGATCAGGATGTAGAACCCTCAACTACTTCTCCAGCACCATACCTGGCCATGCCTGCCATCATGCTGCCCACCATGATCATGGACCAAGCCCTCAATTAAACTCCTTCTTTAACAAGATTGCCTTGGTCGTGTGGCTCTCCACAGCAACACGACAGTGGTGAAGACAGCGGAAGACAAACAAAACCTGCAAGAATCCCAGTCTGTTTCTTTTAAAATAGTAAAAGGGGCAGGGGAGATGGCTCAGCACTTAAGAGCACTTACTGGGATTGCAGAGGGCCTGAGCTGGGTCCCCAGCACCCACATTAGCAACTCACAAGCGCCTGGAACTCCAGTTTCAGGGGATCTGATACCCTCTTCTGGCCTCTGCAGGCAGCTGCACATGTTGTGTACATTCACATGGATACACAAAATAAGTATTTCTAAATGATAGTATACCAAAACTTAAGCTTTCGGATCATCTTTTCTTCAGCATGTCTTACTCCAGACGCCCTCTGACCCGGCCTCTCCCCAGCCCACTATCGTCTACAAGCAAATAGGTCATGGTTTTTTTTTTCCTTTCTCCTTATCTCACTATTTCCATTCTCACTCTCCTCTTTCCTTCCTCTCCTGACTCATCCCAGGCCTTGCCTTTCCTTAATTACTCTCTGACTTAGTATCTCCGAGGATCTGGTCTCTGAAGCAGGAGGATTGTGAGCTCCTAAATCCTCCACCACATCCCAGGAGTCCCACATGCTGGCAAACAAGCCTTGGGGCAATTTGAAGAAGCTATGCAACTAGTGACATTTACACATTACTTTAATTTTTATTTATTTATTTGCTACTTTAATTTTTTAAAAGAATCCTATTGCTTATCAGTTTATTTTATTTTTATAACAACACTGCAAAACAGGTGGAGAATTCCTATTTCCTGTTTGAAAGGTGAGGAAAACTGAGTTCCAGGGAGGTAAACAATTGTCTTCAGTCATTTGCTAGAGACCATAGCAGAGGACATCTCAACCATGGTTTCCAGAACTATTAATTTTATGCTCCAGGAAAAATATAATATTGAATATATATTTAACATATAATTTAAAGGCATTATTTAATGTTTTCATTTTTATAGATGTTTAAAACATAAACTACCCTAGTACCATTCATTCCCTTGCATTTTTATCTAATATGTTTCCTCTAATATTTTCTTCTGACTGAAGGAATGCCTTTAACATATCTACAGTGCATGCTCACCAGAGATGAGTTCATTCAGCTTTTGGTTTTGAAAGACATTTTTGATGGGTATAAAATCCTAGTTTGGTTGAGCATGATAGTGTACACCTATAACCTCAACATTTGGAAGGCAGAGGCAGGAGAATTGTGAATTTGAGGTGAGCCAGTACTTCATGAGATCCTTTCTGGAAGGAAAGAAGACAAAGAAAAAAATCTAAATTTATTATTTTTCTTTTAAAGTCTTTTATGGGCTTGCCTCATTGTCTTCTAAATTATGTTATTTTTGTTGAGAAATGGACAGTTATTCTTAGATAAGGAATGTAGATCATACCTCTGTATGCACACTGTTTCTCACCTCTGGCTGCTTCTAAAAATTTTACTTAGGGTTTAGGCAATTTGGTTTTTCATGGGTTTGGGGGTCATTTTGTTCTCTCTCTCGCTCCCTCTCTCTCTCTCTCTTTCTCTTTCTCTATCTCTCTAGTTTGGTTTTCGGCTTCTTTAGATAGGGTTTCACGTAACCCAGGCTACCTTAGATTACTCTGTATTTAAGGATGGCCTTGAACTG
The DNA here is from genome assembly GCA_004026605.1 of Ondatra zibethicus. Lineage (NCBI taxonomy): Eukaryota > Metazoa > Chordata > Mammalia > Rodentia > Cricetidae > Ondatra > Ondatra zibethicus. The sequence goes on along the minus strand of PVIU01003928.1, from coordinate 39,349 downwards.
ATCCTCCTGTCCTTGCCACTTACAATAACCATCCACCAAGCTCTGCTTGAGTTCTCACGGTTCTCCATGGTTTGTGATTGGAAATCTTCCTCCATATTTATTTTCTTTATTTTCTTATATCATTGTTTGAGGCAGGAGAATAAATTCAATACTTATTATTTCACTATAGAAACTTCTTTCTCTTTGCATGGACATGTGTGTGTATGATATGCATTCATGTACATATATATGTTCACATTTGTATGGGCACATATGTGTGTGGTAGTACACACCAGAGGCTGATGTCAGGTTGATGCTATCAACCTTAATGTATTGAGGCAGGGTATCTCACTGAAACCCAGTTTGCCTATTCAGCTAGTCTAGTTAGCCACCCTGCTTCAAAAATACCCCGCCTCTTCTTCTTCCCAAGTGTGTTGTGGACTGTGTAGCCAGGCAAAGATTTGTCACATCTGTTTATGCTGCATTTGTTTAATCATGTAAAGATGTGTTGCTGTTTTACCTTGCCTGCCTAAGGCACCTGATTAGTCTAATAAAAAGCTGAATGGCCAATAGCTACACCGTAGAGCGATAGGCAGAGAGAATAAGAGGAGGCATCCAGGCTTGTGAGAAAAGAAGAGAGAATGAAGGAGAAAGGGAGGAAGACAGTCTGGGCCATCCAGGAAGCTGCCAGCCAGCCAGACACAGAGTAGGACACACAGAATGAAAGAAAGGTAAGAAGCCCTGAGGCAGAACATAGATGAAGAGAAGTGGGTTAAGTTATAAGAGCTTGTGGGATAAGCATAAGCTAAGGCTGAGGGTTCGTAATTAATAATAAGTCTCTGTGCCTTTGAGAGCTGGTTGGTTACAGAAATACTGGGACTACAGGTGGGCTGCTGCACCTGCCCAGAGTTCACTTGGGTTCTGGAGAGCTGAGCTCTGGTTCTTATGCTTGTACAACAATGGCTTTACCCCACTGCGTTGTTTCCATGGCTTCTGTAGCCCAGGCTGGCCTTGACCTGACATGTAGCCATGCTGTCTTCACCTCCTGATTCTCCTGCTTCTACTCTCTGAGTGCTGAGATTGCCAGTGTGTATCACTGTGCCTGGCTGAGATTATGATTTCCCATACTTTTTTATTTAAAAAAATGTATGGTAGTAGTATCTATTGGATGCACAATTTATCCTTTTCACCATTTCAAATGTACAGTTCAGTGGTATAAAGCCCCTTCCCCCTGCTTTAACCATTATTAAGCAGTCACCATGCGCTAAACACGGAAGTGATGTTACTTATGCACCAGTGTTACAGGCAAGGAGCGTGACGCACGGAGTGTAACTTGTTCAAGGCCTCGAGGCATTGGAGAGTGGATGTAGTTCTCCAAAGATAGCCAATGGACTTCACCACAGGGAAATTAATTATGCTGCCTTCACCGTCTGCCCTGGAATGCTCCTTGGGGCTGATCAGCAATCCCAGGACTCCTACTCCAGCTCGGGCTGCAGGAGTATACCCATCCAGACACCGGAGCAACACTGGGTTTGGAGACAGACCAGTATTGGAGCGGCAGAGTCTCTCCCACCTGTAAGGCAGGACAGACTGGGACCAGGGAGGGGGTCCATTCAAAAGTGTTATGCAGAGCAGGGAAGCACTCAGGGACCAAGAGACCACAATTCTCAGTCAGCCACTTGAAGTTAAATGTCAGCTTCATTTGAACCCCTGGCTTACCTTAAATTACAATTACAAATCTTTGAAATCCTCGTTCGGCTTCTTACCAGCTCAGAACAGACGGGCTGGCAACCATTGATCCTGCGCACCAGGGACTGCTGGCTTCAAGGAGCGGAACCCTTTTCTGTATGTGAACAAAAGCAAGACTCTTGTCTCAGAAATATTCCGGCAGCCTCTTGGCAAAGGCTGCGGGTCATTCACTCCCAGTCCTTCCCGAGCAAACCCTAGAAGCACCTGCCTTTGTATGATTTCGGTTTGTGTCAAATGCACTTTAAGCGTCACAAGTGGGTTTTATTATCTGCTTCTCACTGGCGACCTATCCAGCTTGAACATTTTACAGCTGCTCCTTTGGCAGACAGGAGTGTCAAGGGCAAAGGACACTCACTCCCTCACAGCCTCTTTTGTCAAACTGGGACGGTGTGAAGTCCACCGAACCTCTCCTCCCTCTCCATTCTCCCAGGAATCTCTGCTTGCTCCTGAGGTGAGCTGCCTCTCCCACTGTGTAGAGGCCTCTCAACCATGGATAGGGTTGTACTGATTCCCCCCGCCCCCCCACTTCTCTCTCCATGTAGCCTAGGCTGGCCCCAAATACCCAAGCAGAGGTTGACTCTGAACCTCTGATCCCCCTACCTTCACCGCCAGAGTGCTAGAATTACGGTCATGTCTGGTGGATGTGGTGTTGGGGACGGAACCCAGAGCCTCACACATGCTAGGCTACGCTCTTCCAAGTGACTCATGCCGCAGCCCCATGATTCTTTATGTCTGGACATTGCATTATTGGTCAGCTTTCCCCCCGCTAGGACAAACTATCTGGTGCAGATAACTCTGAAAGGGGAAGATGGTTATTTAGTTCTCAGTTCCAGGGTTTCAAAGGCATGGTGCTCTACACTGGTGAGGCCCTTGTGACAAGTGGCAGGTGGCAGTGGCGGAATTAAGCAGGTATTGGAAAGAATGGTCACAGCTCAGAACAATGTCCTAAGAGGCACCAGCCCGTTTTTCTCCTGACTGATGAGAAGCTGCTTCACCACAGAGGAGAAACCATTGCTTTGAAGCTACAAAAGTCAACTTCAGATTGTTTTTTTTTTTTTTTTAAATCCAGTTTGAGTCTTAAAAGTGAGCTATAGGCAGGTTAATCAAGGTGTCTCTCTGATTTTAAAACTTGAGTGTAAACTGCATCCGTAACACACACCTTTAGTTCCAGCATTCAGGAAGCAGAGGCAGGTGCATCTCTATGAATTCGGGCCTGCCTCGTCCATATAGTGAGCTAGTGAGTTTCTAGCCATCTAAGGTCACATTGGGAGACCTCATCTCAGAAAAGAAAGAAAGAAAGAAAGAAAGAAAGAAAGAAAGAAAGAAAGAAAGAGAAAAGAAAAAAAAAGTAGAAAGTCTAGGACCAGACTCAGTTTTTATATGAACATTGTCACAAGAACAGCCAAAGAGCCCCATGAGACTATGTTTCCAAGGGCCTAAGGACCTACCCCTAGGTTCCACCTCTCAACAGCGCCATGCTGGAAACAACCATTTAATGAAAGTGGACCCTTGAGGGGGTACTCTGACAGTATCTGACATGGGGCCTGGTATGCACTTGGATGTGGCTTTCCAGTGCCCATTGTTGCAACCTTAACCTCAACGGTTGCATTTCGTGGCCTCTGAGTCATCTTGGGGGCTTTTCCTGCAATGGTATGCAAGGAATCAAGAGAAGAAATCTCACCACTTCTGCCCAGTAGAGATCCAACATAAAATTAGGCCCCAGATAAGAAACCCTCCAACAACCGGATTTTGCCAGAGAGTGGAGTGACAACTGTCTGCCTGCTCAAATGCTCATGGGTCAGAAAGATCTGGAAAGAGATTGTTCAACAAACTGAGGTCTGTGGCTGTCCTGATGGTGGTGCAGCTTGGGAACTTGAAGCTGACCTGTCTGTGAGGGACACTGGAGATTCTGAAGGGGTTTAGAGCCATCACACTGGGCAGCCGTGCTCCTCTGAGTATTAGGGTAGAAGCAGGAGCAATAGGACAGAACACTGTATACATAATAAATAAATTAATTTTTTTAAAAAAATTAGGAAATGAAACAAACAAAAACAAATGACAGTGGCGTAGCTGGACATTGCGGGGTGCACATTTCATCCCAGCACTTGGGAGGCAGAAGCAGGTAAATCTCTGAGTTTGGTCAACATAGTAAGTTCTATGGCAGCCTGAGCCACACAATGAGACCTTGAAGAAAAGCACAAAGAACAAACAAGCAACAGAAGAGCAATGGTCAGAGTGTGAATGCAGACGCTAAGTGTTCTTTTAATAGGCTTTAAAAATCATATGAGAACTTAAAAAAACTGTTTAAACGTTTGAAATGTGTGTGAGCGTTTTCGTTTGTATGCATAGTACATGCCTGATGTTCACAGAGGCCAACAGAAGGCATCAGCTCCCTGGAACAGGAGTTAAGGATGTCTGTGAGTCCCCATTGTGGGTGCTTTCTTGGAAACAAACCAGGATCCTTGACAAGAGCAGCCATTGGCTCAACCTCTGAGCCATCTTTCCAGCCCCAAGAACTTTTTAATGATAAAATAACTATCATGAAAAATATCTATTATTTAGAGCACTAAATGAGGAGTAGATAAGATTTTCCAACTGTACAGTGAGCGATCTTTTACATTTGCCCAAGCTTGAATTTGGTCTCTTTGTTTATAATCTTTTCTTTTTTTGGTTTTTTGAAACAGGGTTTCTTTGTAGCTCTTGGAGCCTGTTCTGGAACTAGTTCTTGTAGACCAGGCTGGCCTCGAACTTACAGAGATTCGCCTGCCTCTGCCTCATGAGTGCTGGGATTAAAAAGCATGCGCCACCACTGCCTGGCTATAATCTTTTTTATATTTATTTTTATTTTATATTTATATGTGTACTATGTGCATGCCTGGTGCCTTGGGAGGCCAGAAGAACACATTAGATCCCTTGGAACCAGAATTATAGACCATTGTAAGCCAACATATGGGTGCTGGGAATTGAATCCAGGTCCTCTGAAAGAACAGTCAGTATGCTTAACCGCCGAGCCATCTCTCCAGCCCCGTAATCTTTATTTTTCCTTTATTTTCATTTTCCGTGTATGGGTGTTTTGCCTGCATGTTTGTCTGTGTATCGTGTATATACAGTGCCCACAGAGGCCAGAAGAGTGTGTCAGATCTTCTGATATTGGGTTATAGTGTTTGTGAGCTGCCATGTGGATGCTGGAAATTGAACCTGGATCCTCTGCAGGAGCAGCTGATGCTCTTAACTGCTGAGTCATCTCTCCAGCCTCCAAAGAAGGCAATTCTTTAAAAAAGAAAAGAAAAGAAATCTTTACCTTTATTTTTTGTGTTTGGGTGTTGTGCCTGCATGCATGTCTATACACCGCATGTATGCAGTGCCTTTGGACGCCAGAAGAGGGTGTTGGATCCCCTAGGACTGACTGGAGTAATAGACAGTTGTGAGCCATTGTGTGGTGCTGGAAATCAAACCCAGGTTCTCTGGAAGAGCAGCCAGGGTCAACCTTTGAATCCATTTCTCCAGTCCCAAGAACTTCCTTATAATAAAAATATCTTAGCACAGAATGGGATGGCAGGAGAGGAAGTTCAACCATACACTGAACAATTATTTACATTTACTTAGTGTGAATTTGGTCCCTTTGCTGACAGCTATATCATTTCAGTCTGTTCAGAACTCTATCTGTGTTCCTTACACGGGACGGTTGTAACCAATACAAGCAATTTTGCACAGTACTAAAGGCTGAGACATCTGAGCTCAGGGCACTGTAGATTTAGTGTTTTGGTTGAAGCTCATTTCTTCGTCTGGGATAACATTCGTTACTGTATCATCACAGCAAAGTTCTCTCTGGAGTCTCTTTAATGGAGCCACAAATCACATTCATACAGGTTCCTGTGACCTAACTCCCTCCCAAAGCTGCCGGCTCCTTCTTCCATCACGTCGAAGGCAGGATTCCAGCATCTGAATTTTAGGGAAACCCGAGCTTTCAGAACACAGCACCAATGTGATGATATTTTATGACAATAATGACAGCAATTATATAGTACATAGTAATTGCTGAGTAGTGCTTTAGTCCCTGGACTGATTCTTTAGGTTTTGAACTCTCAACAAATTTAAAGGAAGAACACATTGATTTCATGTAAACCTGGTAAGTACTTTAGTAAAGCAGGCATGAGCAGAACAGGTAACATTCAAAACGAAACTGCTGCCCATCCCCACCCCCAGATTGCACTACGTTTTTTAAATTTAGCAATAAATAAAAACTACAAGTGGTCACACAGAGCGAAACCATGTGTGTTCTGTTTTCATTGTTGAGATCACCATGCTATTCTTATTTATGTCTAATCATTATTTGTTTCAATTTTCTGTTTAAATACAACCATCTGTGGTTCTGTGGTGAGCAGGGATGCAAACCGTGCCCCCTATAAACTTGAATGCTCTCATGAACTTGAAAAGAATCTAAGTGACTGCCTCACTCATGCCCTGTACTGGAGGCAACCAAAGATCTGGGAGTTGGCAAATTCATGTCCATGTGAAGTAAGTAATAAAAGTTCACCAAATTTAAAGCTATATAGCTCTTGGTAAAGCCCAGGCACGACAGCTGTTTAGAACCTGCAGCCAACAAACACGTGTTTGAGTGTTTCTCACCAACAGTGTTTAATGATGCCGACACATGGGAAGAATACAAAGAAGAAATGCTATGTAGATTTCACTGCTGGTTTTGAATTCTATATGGAAAATACACCCTTTGGTTGCCAGCATTCAGGCAAGTGTGCATTACTGCCTGGTGATGCTTGCATGGTTTCTTTCTTTCCTTCCTTCCTTCCTTCCTTCCTTCCTTCCTTCCTTCCTTCCTTCCTTCCTTCCTTCCTTCCCTCCTCCTTCTCCTCCTCCTCCTTTTTTTCTTCTTCTTCTTCTTTTCTTCTTGCAAAGGCCAGAAGAGGACATTGGATCCCTTGGGGCTAGACTTACAGGTGGCTGTGTGCCACCTAATGTGGGCTCTGGGAACTGAACTCCTCTGCACAAGCTGTAAGTGCTTAGCCGGATGTTGTAGCGCACGCTTTTAATCCCAGTCCTTGGAAGGCAGAAGCAGGTGGATGTCTGTGAATTCTAGGTCATCCTGATCTACATAGAAAGTTCAGGTTTAAGTACATGGCAGTGGGTGAACCTAAAGATTTCAGAGTAAAACAGTCTAGTTAGATTTGGCAATGAGGATATTTATCACGGTACCACTTCCAACAATAACTGGGTATTCTTGGTTAATCTGAGTTGAGGAACATGTGTTAGAATGTAGCAGGAAATCAAAGTGAGGGGTGTTTATTCTACAGACAAAATTTCGCAATATATTCTTATCTAAAACAATGGGGCTACAAAACACAATGTATCATATGCCATCTCTTCTTTTTCTAAAATATGAATATGCGTATTATTAGCACATACCACCCACTTCCCAGATGGAACGCCAATGAGTTTGTTTTCTTTTGTATCAAAATTACATTGACTCCAGATCTTCCCACCCCACAGATTCCAGGAAACCCATTTCTCTAGTGCCGTCTGCGATGGTTTGTACTGATTGTCACGTAGACAGGATCTAGAATCACCTTGGAGACAGACCTCTGGGTATGTGTGTGAGAGTTTCTAGGGGCTTGAGAGATGACTCAGCAGTTAAGAGCATTGGCTGCTCGTCCAGAGGACCCAGATTCAGTTCCTGGCACCCACCTGGCACCTCTCAACTGTCTATAACTCCAGTTTCAGAGGATCTGACACCCTCACACAGACAGATGTGCATTCAAAACACCAATGCACATAAAATAAGATGATAAAGTTTCTGATATAGTTGATTTTAGAGTGACGTTGATGACCCCCATTCCATGGGGTCAGATCCCAGACTGAAGAGACAGGAGAATGCTAACTGAGTACCAGGATGCATTGCTCTCTGTTTCCTGACTACAGATGTGCTGCAGATGTAATGCAAGCAGCTACCTCAAGCTCCCGCCGCCAACCCTTCCCTGCCTCAATGAAACACCCTTTCCTCCCTTAAGTTGCTTGGTGTCAGGCATTTTGTCACAATAATGAGAAAAGTAACGAATGCACCATCCATGGTCATTCTGGGAAGCACTGGTCAATGCTAAACAATTTCCCTTCTTCTAGCAGCTGCTGCTCTGCCTGCAATAAAGCTCAGAATCCCCATGGGTCACCTCAGGCAATCTTGGGAGCAACTCTTTGCCAGAACACTGGCTCTATAATAGATGCAAACTTATCAGAATCCCAGCTCAGAGCAGGCACAAATGTTTGAAAGAATAACTCAGAGTCAAACGTACTTACTGCCTTCCCAACTAAGGGCTTTGCATATTTCAGGGACTCATGAGTTCAAAGCCACCCTCACCAAGCTTTGTGTTTGGAGTCATGGAAGGTACTTTGAGTCAGACTGGCCCAGCTGTCTTCTAGATCTCATGAGGAACTTCCTTGGTCCAAGAGCTGACCCTCACACCAGCCCAGGATGACTGAGAAAAGGAAGATTATGTATGTTTCAGGGAAACATCTCCCAACTCAGAGACAGACCCTCTCAGTGAATCAGAGCATACGGTTTGTGTCTGAGCTCTCTAGCTGAGAACATACCCAAAGCCCAGCTCTCCAAGGCAGTTCCAGCAGAAGGATGGACAGCAGTCCCACCTGATCTGTGTTCAGACGAAAACCCCGCCAACTCACGAAAGGCACAATCCACTTCCCGTCAGTAACACCATCACTGACAGGCCAGGCAGCTGAGGTCGTATTTGTGATGACAGCCATTTTCTTCCAGCATTGCAGATTTTACATCCGTGTTTTTGAGACGGAAGCTTTCTCCCGAAACAAAAGAAATCCGCTCTAAAGGAGAAAAATGCCTCCACCCCCAGAAACTGCAAATTGCCAACACATTTTCCGTGTTATTTCTGCAGTAACCAGCTTCCATGTGACAAGGAGTGGACCCCACAATGGTAACCCTGTGTGTGTGTTGTGGGGTGGGGCGTGCACCCTCACACAAGCGTATGCACAAACTGTAGCCAATCAAATGTGATAAGGCTATGGGTGGATATTAATTTCCATTTGCATTTTAGGGTTTCCTTTGCTTGGATTTTGAGGACAATCTGAAAGCAGAAGAGGGACAAAGCATACACACACGTTTAATATTAGTGATTTTTGCTTTATTTCTCTTCTTGAGACAGGCCTGAGTTGGTTTTGAATTCCTCCCTCAGTCTCTCAGATGCTGTGGTTACCGTGTGTGTCACCGCACCTGGCTTTGTATTGGTTTTAAGTTCCTCATATTTTATTTTCCTTTGTTTTAGTCCCTAAAAACAAAGTGCCCCCCATCTGAATTAATTGTTTTCAGCTAATCAGGCTTTATTTGATGGTTTTACAAATTTTATAGACAATTGTCTACAAGCCAGCCTGATTCAAAGCAGCAGATGGGGCCTGTCTGGCCAGAGGGGAGCCCGTTGACAGGGAAAGACTGAAAAGCTCATTTGATGTGAACTGACATCTGAAGGGCTTGTTATTTTAGCTGGGTGTGGTTGTGTACACCTGTAATGCCAGCACGTGGGAAGTGGAGGCAGGAGAATCAAGAACTGGTCAAAGTCCTCTATACAGAAAGTTTGAGACCAGCCTGCGCTATGTGCAACCCTGTCTTTAAAAACAAACAAAAAAACTCAGCACTCATTTTAACAATATGTTAAATTTTAGTGAGATTTATTTCATACTACCTAGAGGTTTTTTGTTATTTGATTTTTGTTTTCTTTTTGAGACAGAGTCACTGTGTAGTTTTGGCTGGCCTGCAACTCACCATATAGACAAGGGTGGCCTCGAACCCACAAAGGTCTGCCTGCTTCTACCTCCTAAGTGCTGGGATCAAAAGTATATGTCGCTATGTCCAGCTTACCATAGAATTTTAAAATCTCAGAGACTTCTTGATTTACTTGCCTAAAGCTCATTTTTTAGACTCAAATCTGATTTTTTTTTTTAAAAAAAATACGAAGTTTGCTTTTGAAGTTTTGAAGCAATTGTTTTTCTCTGTGTGTGGGCAGCTTCTCATCTGCCAGGTGACAAATGGGCTGATGCTTTTTAAGATGCCTTTAAAATTTCAAATTACCAAAGTAATACATATTCAGCAATGAATAAATGGTAAATACAGAAGAGCCCAAAGAAAAACAGTCGCCCGGAATCTTACCATGCTGTTCATGTAGAAGTTGCTCATTTGAGAACCGTACCTCCAGCCTTAGGCATGCGCTCTCACACACACACACCCCACAGGCTCTGACCCAGTCACACTTGTGAGCGTGCAATGACAGCATCGTCCTGGCCACACCTCTTGGCAATCTGCATAGTGTTACTTTACCAGGTGTAGTCGGCGTGGATTTTGAGATGATCTCAGGTGATCATCTTACCGTAGTGAGGAAACACTCTGACAGAAGCAATTTGATTGCATTTATATTGACTTACAGTCCCAGAAGGACAAGTCTCATGGTGGGACTGTGTAGGAGCGGGCACCAGAAGCATGGTAGCAGGAAAAGGAGGCTGTCTGGTCACCATTGTCGTGGTGCATTCCCTTCACCCTACTCTCTCTCTCTCTGTGTGTATGTGTGTCTCTGTGTGCGTGTGTGTGTGTGTGCGCACGCACGTGCGTGCGCACGAAGCAGAGAGCAATGGATATGTGCTGAAGCTCAGCTTGCTTACTCTATTTTATACAGTCCAGGTTCCCCGCATAGGGAATGTCCCACCTATAATTAAGATAGGTCTTCCCATATCAATTAACTTAAAGTAATCCCTCACAGGCATGCACTCTCCGGTGATCTTAGAGTCTGTCAAGTTGACAATGAACACTATTCATCATGCTACTAGGTTTTTGGAGACAGAGTCTCATTATGGAGCCCTTAACAAGCAGGACTTGAAATCCGGATCTTCCTGCCTCAGCCTCTGAAGTGCTGGCATTTGCCGCCACATCTGGCTTCTGTTTAATAAGTTCACTGGGGGCATGGTTCTCTAGGACATTGTCTGTCCTTTAAGTGAGTTCTCATTCTTTGCTATCCTAGCAAATGCTCCTGTATGCACATTGCTGTACGCTCCTTATTTCCCTAAAACAATATCCTTGACTGGAATTGCTCAAGCAAAGGAAATGTGTGCACTCTCTCTTCTCTCTCTTTGCTCAAACTCTTCAGCTTCCTGCTCTGCAGGTACCAGGCAGCTTAGCTCACTGCCTGCTTAGTCTCTGCCTCAGCTGGTCAGAGGTCTCTGCCTTCTCTTCTCGGCCCCCAACCCCTTTTCAACTTTCAACAAATTCACACATGTATAAAACACAGCGTGATCATATCCACCCCCTCCCCATTACTCTCTTTTCCTCCTTCTGGTCCTGTTGACCCTACTCTTTATCCCAACTAGTCTCCTTCCTACTCACCTCTACTCTGTGTGTGAGGTGTGTGTGTGTGTGTGTGTGTGTGTGTGTGTGTGTAGATCTTTCACAGGTTATATCTAGATGATCATGCTTTGCAGCACACACACACTCCCAATCCTCCAGCTCTTACATTCTTCCCACCCCCTCTTCTACAGGATTGTTTGGGTCCAGGAGGGAACAGCTATAGATGTCCTGTTTAGGGCTGGGCACTCAGCAGTCACTCATTCTCAGAAATCTGACCAGTCTTCTCTGGCCAAGGCTGAGAACACTCCTCTATGAGTATAAGCAGAACTACTTAGAAGGCAGCTAAGACTACATGTCCAGTTATTAAAACATGAGAAGAATCCTCCCCTAGGACCTGTACTTTCCCAGCCATGTGTTTTTGACCAGCTTTTCTGTACCAGGCATGGATTCTCTCCTGTGGAACAGGCCTCAAATCTAGTGAGAAAGCAATTTGTTATCCACCCCAGACAACCATGCCATTATTGCACCAGTGGGTACATCTTGCCTGGCGGGTTAGTTGTACAGCACATGGTCAGTCAGATGGTTGACAGCATTTCTCCCTAGCTGCCTGTATAGCCGTTCCCAGCACTATGAAGCTTGCCAACAGAGAGAATGCTTCCGGCTCAGTCCCAGCTTGGGGTCTCTGTGTCCTGCAACTAAAGTGTGCAGTATATTCAGAAATTGTCTCTTAACTAGTTCTGGTGAGTAACCAGAAGTAATAGCAATAGCCTGAGTGGTTTGGGGAGCCCCTTGGACTTCCCTGGCCAACAACTCACTCTTCATGTTACTGGTCTGCATTACTGAAAGTGGTCAAGAGAATACTCAGAGGGAGCCTTTTACTGGACCTACTGTTGCGGCACCAGGAGAGGCAGTGGATGAGGCTGTCCCCTACTGGGCTCAGAAGTATGTATTTCTGATTTTGAATACATATGGACAGACATCTAAAAATGTTGTAGTAACTGGGCGTAGGGGAATGACCCTATCGGTTATGTGCTTGCCATGCAAGCACAAAGACCTGAGTTCAGATCCCCAGAACCCAGGCACAGCTCTCCCTATCTGCAATCCCAGTGCTAGAGAGACAGCGGTAGAGGGATCCCCCATCCACTGGCCAGCCAATTAGACAAATTGATGATGAGCTCATGATTCAGAGAGACCATGTCTCAAAACATAAGCTGAAGAGCAATTGAGGAGGACACCTGGGTGTGAATAGGAGGATACCTGGTGTGATAGGGGCATACCTGGTGTGAATAGGAGGATGCCTGGTGTGAATAGAAAGGCACCAGGTATGAATAGGACACCTAGTGTGATAGGAGGACACCTGGTGTGAACCCCTGGCCTCCACCTAATGTGTACCTGTACCCACACGCGCACACTCCCACACAAACACACAATGTTGAACTGGTATATACTTCTTCCAACCAATGAAAGAGCATGGGATCCCTTTACCACAGCACGCACACAGCAGTGGCTATGCTGGTACAGCCATCAATGCAGTCAGTCCTTAATACCACTGGGCTCCATAGTCACAGACTCCACCAAGTCACACATATTTGAAAAATAAGATGACACCTGTACTGAGCACGTACAGACTTTGTCCTTGTCACTGGTACTTAAACTACCCAGTTTAGAAGCCATATAGTGTTTGCATTGTGTTAGGTATCATAATGCAGAAATGATTTAAAGCACATGGGAGGGTGCATGCAGGCTTTATGCAAATATTATGCTATTTTATGTAAGATACTGTAGCATGTGTGGATTTTAATATCCAAGGGGATCCTGGAGCCATGAACATCAAGTGATGGTTGTGTGTGGGCTGAAACGGTAATATGTTAAGACATAATTCTGGCTCAATGTCTCTACCAAGGGACTTTCAAAGGTCCAGATGGCAGCACGTGCCTGCTTCCCTGGCACATGTGTGATGATGCCTCTCCTTTCCACAGCCCCTTTCATAGCTGTATATTTGGCAGTGTTGAATACAGCCTAAAAAATTGAAAAATAAAGATATGTATGTATGTGATGGAGCACACATGTGTGTATAGACATACATATACACTGGTTTTAGTAAAATATGTATGTGTATGTGCATACACACTCATGAACACCTGCCTTCTAGGGATATACAACCTGGACTCCAAAATGTTCACATAGGTTATCTTTGGGAGGTAGAATTGCAGAAGGCTTTGATTTTCTTCCTTGTGCTTTCAGATGGCTTCGAATTTTCTGCAGAAACCTGCCATTGCTTTTGAAAAACATACTACAACCAAACAGCAGATGTGAATTTTTTGCTTCCTTTTTTTTCCTCTTGAAAATAAACTGGGTTGTGTATGTTCGAGGTTTGCAACATGGTGTTATAGAATGCATCTAGAGGGTTGTGATTTTTTTTTTAAGTAAACAAAGTCATCCTAGTGATCCCTGCACCAACAGCTTAGCAGGTGCTATTGTCCATCCCTCTACCCATGTCTTCACTCTACAAGGCTCTCAAGTTTGGAGACCGTGGTGGAGAGTTGAAGCTCAAGCCTCAGAAGACCTGAATACTGAGACCAGCCTGCAAATGATCATTTGAAAGGACTCAGAGGACACCAGTTTCCTCGTCAAGTAATTCAGAATGGCGTTAGGTCCTAGCTCACAAGACAGCTCCACTGGGGTAAGGCATCATGTAGAGGACACTTTGGTGACTTTAGATAGTTGGAAAAACTTCTTTAATTGACTTGTAATGTCTTCCAGAAGAAAACCAGTAGTTGACTATTAATGTCTACCAAGGGAATGGGAACAGAAATAAACCCGTTGCATAAGCATAGTTGCTGTGCCTGGACTAGCACTGACAACATCCTAATTCCTAATCTTATGTTATTCTTTCTCATGCTTCTTCATTCATCTTGACTTTCCCCAGATTCAATATTGTCCTTTCTAAATGTCCTTCTTTTTAGATACTATAAAAACTAATTTGATAGTCAAATTAAATTTGATAAATATTTACTTTAAGAAATGAAAGGTGAGTACCCCTAAAGAATCCAAAACTATTTTTCACTGAAGATTTTTTTGAAGTTCTAGAGGAGCCTTATTTTAGTGATGGTCACGGGGTTTATCCCCACAGAGAGACATCACTTTCCATTGTGTTGGAAGGAAAGGTAACCATTCTGAGGAGGGAGGGAATGTGCTGAGAGTCAGGCTGGCTCAATCCACTCTTGCATGTGTTCTGCTTCTGCCTTGTCTTCTCTATTCCCCTGCATAAGATCCTGGGGCTGTGAGAAGCCTGGTGGCTGCCCATTGGGCTGCTATTTTCAGGCTTGCTGTCTTCCCTAGTAACAGACTGGAATGGAAGGCAGATCAAGGATTAGGAGGAGCAATAGGCTCCTTTCAGCGCACAGCAACAGGTAATCAGTCTTGGGTTAAACACCCTGCCCTTTCCCAGGAGTATAGGCTTTGACACAGGGACACCTGCTGTCTTAGTTAGGGTTTCTTTTGCTGTTGAAGAGACACCATGATCATGGCAACTCTTTTTCTTTTTAATTTGGTTCTTTTTTATTGATTTTATTGAGCTATACATTTTTCTCTGCTCCCCTCCTTTTCCCTCTCCTCCCCTTCAATCCTCTCCCATGGTCCCCATGCTCCCAATTTATTCAGAAAATCTTGTCTGTTTCTATTTCCCATGTAGATTAGATCCAGATCATGGCAACTCTTATAAGGAAAACATTTAATTGGGGTGGCTTGCTTCCAGTTCAGAGGTTTAGACCTTTATCATCATGATAGGAAGAAAGCCAGCATGGAGGCAGTCATGGTGCTGGAGAAGGAGCAGAGAGTTCTTACACCTTGACCCATAGGCCACAGGAAGTAGTCTGAGTGTCACACTGAGTGAAGCTTGAGCAAAGGAGACCTCAAAGCCCACTTCCACACTGACACACTTCCTTCAACAAGGTCAAACCTACTCCAACAAAGCCACACCTAATAGTGCCTACCCCTATGAGTTTATGGGGGCCAATTACATTCAAATTACCTCATCTGCCCTGCAGTCAGGTGCTATAAGAGGATTCAAAGATTCAGAGTTCTTGCTGGGAGTTGGCCTCCGGCCTGCTAACTCTGTGCCTTCCTACTTTGGCAGTGTTTACAGTCCTATATGTTTCCCTTGGCAGGGGACAGACTTGCACTCAATAGAAGGCAGGAATCCTTGACACATAAAGACATATGAGATGGGACTTGGAACCCAAGAAGAAAACAAGTCCAGGTACTCTCCAAGTCCCTCCTGTTGGGGTCTTCAATCCTGGGACTCTTGCCCCCTCTAACCTCTAAGTGTTAATACTTGCTTCTTGAGAAGACTATTCATGCGAGGTTCCCCTCTAACTTCAGCATCTCCACTTACCATAATATAATTGTTAGAAATCTAACCCCCCCCGCCCCCAACCCGGTCTCAGCTTCTTTGGCTACTAAATGAGGAGAACATATCAAGAAAGTAAATGACAAATACTAGTGAGGACACGCACAAGGGAACTCTTTTACTGCCAATGTAAGCTAGTCCAGTCAGCAGGGACATCGACTCAGGATTTCCTCAAAAACTAAGGCTAGATCTACCATGTGACCCAGCTGTACCATTCCTGGGTATTCAGTCAATGGAGTCCAACTTAACACATCATAGTGATACTTACACATCATTGCTTATTGATGCACTAACCACAACAGATGAGTTACAGAAGCAACTGGATGTCCAACAGCAGAATGGAGAAAGAGAATGTTGTGCATATACTCAGTAGAATTTTTTCAACCATAAAGAAGATTGGCCGTATGTTCTTTTTAGGGAAATGTACGCAACTGGAGGCAATCAGATTGAGCAAAGTAAGCCAGTCTCAAATAAGTTATGTTTTCTCTCATAAATGGTTCCTAGATTTATATATGTCAAGTCATTGTAGTAGTTTGAATGTAATTGGATCCCAGGATCTCATAGGGAGTGGCACAATTAGATGTGGCTTTGTTGAGGTGGGTATAGCCTTGTTGGGCAGGCTTTGAGGTTTCCTGTGCTCAGAATACCACCCAGTGAACCAGTCGACTTCATGTAGTCTGCAAGATGTAGCACACTCCAGTTCCAGCACCACGTCTGCCTGCATGCTGCCAGGCTCCCCATCATGATAACAGACTGAACCTCTGAAACTGTAAGTGAGTCACCCCAGTTAAATGGTTTCTTTATACGAGCTGATGTGGTCATGGTGTCTCTTCATAGCAGTAAAAAACCCAAACTAAGAGATAGTCATATGTGCATGAATGGCATGAAGCTGCATGATGTGTGTGTGTGTATCTTTGTGATTATAGCAGCGCTATTCAAAATAGCAAGAATATGGAAACAACAATGAACAGAGATCAAATTGTGAAACATATGTGCAAAAGACAACTATTCACCCATAAAATGAAATAATTCATGGTATAATGTGAATAAACCTGAAAAACATGCTAAGGGAAAGAAGCCAGGCAAATATGGTTTCATGAGTGATCTCACTCATATGTGCGGAATCTATAAATGCACAATGGCACAAAGCAGACTGGCATTTGCTTTGGACCGAGGAAGGGAAGAATGGGAACATTATGTTGGAGTCTTCGGTGTTTCCTAAGGACCTTTCTGCTAGAAGCTTGGTTGCCATCCTGCAGTACCATGGGGAGGTGTGAAGCCTTAGAAGGAGGTGAAAAGAGGAAGACAGCTAACTGAGGCTGTACAGCTGAAAGGGACCCTGACCTCTTCTCCTTTTTCTCTTTCTTCATTCTGTGCCACAACACTGTTAAACCTCCTCGTCCACATGCTCCCCCATAATGCTATGCTGCCACGAGTGCGGAACAGGCCAAGGAACAGCTGCCCAGGAGTTCAGGTTCTTCCCAAGAGACTGAAAAAGAATCGAACACCTGGAGACTAAAGAAATAAAGGTGCAGAAAGGGTGAAAGAGGCTGCTCATTGAAGCAGAGAGCACCCTCAGAGGGTGAAGTCCCTGAAGTTGGTAGACCACCACCAAGTGGTCTCTAGATTGGTTCTTTTACAGGACCCCCAGGATATTCCTTCCCTTGATCTCCACTCCCCGCTTCCTGCATTTCACCAGACAGGATAGAAATAACCAAAAACATATGGCCTTGTTTGATGGATGGTTCTGATGACTGGGCAACCTTGTTGGTTAGGGACATTCCAGGTGTGATGTTGCGAGTGTCATCTTTCTTCCTCTGACACTTTCCCTCGCTGCTCACTCCTTACCAGCACAGGACCAAAGCAGTGTGGCCAAGTGAGCATGGGCTGAAGCTGCCAAAACTGTGAGCCAGCGCAAACCTTCCTTCCATATGAGTATGACCGTCTCAGGAACTGTGTTTCACAACAGATAGCCTCTGACACTGGCAGGAACTCTTAAATGGGACAGATCCTTTTTTGGAGGTTATTGGCAGAGGATACATTAAGGGAGAAGAGACATTTCCCATTGTTGGAGTGGGGTGTATCTGCAGCTCAATACAGGGTCCTGGGATACTAGATACATTGTTAGGAGACATGTGAGTGCATAGACTGAGCCAAGTAGACTCCTTGGTTGCTAAGATACATCTAAGCTTGCCTGCCTCAAGGACACTAGGAGGAGGAAAGATGTCCCCTCCCTCCGATGGGACTCCATCTGGAATGTGACCATGGGAGGCAGATACCTTCTAGAATGTTTAGATCACAAAGAAGCAGAGGCCAGGAAGCTATGGTCTGGGTACAGGTCTTTGCAGACGCAATGCAGAATCTTGGCAAATTGTGAGGCACGCCAGGCATCCCTGCTTCCCTCTTGATAATGGGAGAGGAGTGTGCACTAGACTGCAGAGGTTCCATCTAGTTCAGGCAGTCTAGGGAGGGCGGAGGTTAAAAACTAACTGCGGCTGACTTCTAGGGGAGGTAGAAAGGACACCCTCCATCAAGGGGATAATAGGGGAATTCGGAGAAAAGGAGTGATGCTTAAGGAAACAAGGGGGGCTTCAGGACAGCTGAAGCCTGGGGACTTGGACAACTCTTGTTCCAGTTTTTTCTTTCTTTTCTTTTTTTCCTGGAGGCTACCACTTAGTTTGTAAGGCAGAACATGGCGGTGGTGGAGGCAGCTTCCTCCTCCCAGGTTCGCAGAGCTGGTGATGTTACCATGGTAATGGGAGGGCGGTTTGATGTGTGCCTTTGTGCTGGAACTCCCTCCAGCTTTGTTCTCATCCCAGCTATAGGTGTTTCCTCCGCAGCTATAAGAAAGGGCCAAGTAGGGGATTTCTGTGCCTCTTTGACTTACCCTAAGAGCAAATGTTCTTCTCCCCTGCCAACCTTTCCATCCTGTGAGGGATTCAGTCCCCTGATTATAAGTTCTGAAGCTCTTGGTTCCTGGTTCTTGGGGGATGTAGAGACCAAAACCTTTGAAATATAAGACATAGTAAATGAGAACAGAACAAAGTTGGGTCTGTCCCTTTCTTCTGTTGCTGACAGTCCTAGGGAAAGATGCTTTCTGGGAAGAACACAGTGGTTGCCTCCGCTGATGTCAATTTCTAACGGTTAGGGATGTGAGCCTTTTGACTCACCCTGTAGTAACTCATTCTGGCTATATCATTCATGTGAGCTCCTTAAAGCCTTTCTGGATCCCATTTATTCTCTCAGACTCTGTTGAATTCCAAAGGGTAGAGGCAACCTCAAAGATGTGCGGTTGAGTTCTGCCCCCATCCATCAGCCATGGACTCCAATGGGGAAGTAATGGTCTCCATAGAAGTTCCTCTGCTGGAGCTCTTTTCTTGGCTCTGCTATGCGAATCTACAATCCTGGACAAGTATCCAGTTTCTCTGAGTGTAGGTTTTCTAGACTTACAGACAGAAACAGAGGTATCTGTCTAGCCCCAGCTCATGGGGCAATAGGTTCTGAAGGCTGGGACTGTACCCCATTCATCATTGCCCCTCCAGGGCCTGACGTGGTCCTCTGTACACCACAATAAGTCAGAGAATGGCTGTCTAATGGAAGAGAGAAATAGATACAATGGGGCCACCAAGCCTGTTGACCTAGGTTGGGCACCCAGAACCAAATACAGTGGAAAGAACTAATTCTTGCAGGTTGTCCTCTGACCTCTAATGTGCTATGGCACATGCCCACATACTAACTATAGGTTCAAATAGGTTCAAACAATAGTTTCTGAAGGAGAAAATATTAGTGGTTATACTTCTCTACCAGCTGGAAATGTTGACGAGTGATAGACACCGATTCAAATGAGCAAACAGGGACTCTGCAGCTCCCATTACTGGATGTCTTCAGCGCAGCTGTCTTTAGTGTGGCTGGATTCCAAGGGCTCTGGGAAGTCCCCAGGGCAGAGACCATAGGAGTTGGTTAGGACTCACAATTCATCAGGGATGGAAGGGCGTTCTAGTTCAATATAAAGATAACACCTGTTGGGGCGGGGCCAGAGCTGGGGCTATGGTAGAGTCCCTGCCCAGCATGCGCAAAGCCCCGGGTCTGATCCCCAGCACAGCATACACCAGGCATGATGGTGCACACCTCTAATTCTAGCACTAGACAGGTGGAGGCAGGATGATGAGGAGTTAAAAAGACAGCCTTGGGCACCCAGCAAGTTTAGGGCCTGGGCTTTTTAAGACCCTGTCTCATAAACAAACAAACATAAATACACTTGCGTTTCTAATCATGCCCTGATCTTCAAGTTATTTGGCCTTGCGTATTTCACTTTAGGCTCTGATGCCACATCTAGTTTTTTGTTTGTTTCCTCTAAGGTAGACTCTGGGGCTTGGGCTCTGGTCCTTACACTTGCAGGACAAGGACTCTAACACCCAGACCATCTTATCAGTTCTATAGTATTGCTTACTCATGTCCTTCGATCTTGATTCAAAGTCTGGTTGGGTGCCTCTGACGAATACAGCTTGTGTATGACATGTAGCCATGTTCTAGCTGCAAAGGATGCTGGGAAAGGTGTCAGCGTCCACTTTTAGAGAAGCAGCAAGACCATTGTTTAAAAAGGTAGTGAGTTTCCCAAACCCTGAAAGGCGATTTAGATATTTGATGGGGCCAAAATGAGCATTCCTGAAGCAATGAACGAGCTAAGTGAAGTTTCAGGGAAATGATGGTTTGCTTCCCTGCTTCCTACCTGAGAAGCAGAGAAATACATTCATTGAGTTCTTTACCTGCATCCTGAGTCCAGGGTGCATCCTCCTCCATTTTCTGACACACATCCTTCCCTGAATTGAATATGTGTCCTCTGTTTCGAAGGCCGTGCTCTGCTCAGCTGCCCTGGGAGGCAACTCTGCAGACTCTCCTGGGTCCGATTCACGGGCATATGGTGCTATGTCATTGTCACAACATAAATAAAGACAGTTCATGTGAAACTCAGGGAATGGAGGCTCTGGAACCCCTGGGCTCTATCAGCAGCCACAAACTGGGAGGGTAGGATGTAGTGGCGTACACACAGCCTGTGCGGTGGACAGGTGACAAGAGGCCATATCTCTTCCCCACTTGTAGGTGTTTTTTTCTCCAAATGTCCTTGGGATGTCAGCATTTGGGAGGCAGAGGCAGGAGGATCAGAAGTTCAAGTTCATCTTTGGCTACCTAGCAAGTTTGAGGCCAGCTTGGGCTACCAGAGGCTGTTTCTCAAATTAAACACATTGAGTTCCTGCAGCAGTGGCCAGCACAAAGTAGGCATGCTATTCAGGTTATTTCCTCTCTTCTTAGTCATTCTGGATGCCTCTCCAGTCCCCCACAGTTGACTCACCTGACTGTCCCTTCTATTAGAGATGTTGTCATCTCCTCCTGCCTCTAGGGCCCTGGCAGGTCAACCTCCTCATTAATCACAATGACTTTGATGAAGTGCCAGCCTGTCATCCTAAAAATGTCATACTATTAGGACCTAACAGTCTCCCTCCATTGCAACCCAGGGATCCACCCTCGAGAGAGACAAGAAAACCCCAGGTGCCTTCCACACGAAGACTTTATTAGCAGTCGTTGCCACCTTCATTTGCCCCAATTTCTCATTTTCAGGGGTTCTTTATGCACATGGCCTGCAAGCCTGCATCCCAGGCTTTTCCAGGGTGTTGACTTGAATGACTACCCCTTCTTTCTCCCCTCTCCCTCCCTCCCTCCGCTTTTGGGCTCCTATAATATCGCATTATATTCTACAGAGCTATCCAAAGTACAAGGCACCATGGAGGCAATGAAATCTGCCTCTGTAGCAACATTGCTCTTAAGCAAAACTATATCGATTGCTGAAGCTCTGGACCCACTTTAATCAAGTAATCTAAACAGGGCTTAAGCTTCAAAAGCCAAGCAATGTGCCCAGCTTCAAAGTGCTTACTTACACACTGAATTAATTTATCCTGGATATACTAATGCTCCTTTCGGCCCTATGGATTATAATGTTAGAGGTTGCAATCCCGGCTTTGATAATAGCCCTGAAGTCCATCCTCTATTGATTGTCATGTAAAAACGCACAAAGAGGAGTGGATGGGGAGGGGAGTGGACAAGTGGATTGGGATAGATTGGGAAGACGGACACAGCCCTGTGCAAGCAGGGCTCTGCCAGGCGGTGCAGTAGATGACGTGGAACTGTGTGGTCTTGCTTCAGGCTTATTTGTGCTCCAGCTGTGACTTACAGGTGTGGCCAGAGTAGTCAACTTGAGTGTTGCAAGGATTGGAGGAAGTTGGACGTTTGTGTTGGAGGCCAAGGGGCCAATGGCATATCTTCCATAGCTGCCCTAGCTGCAAGGACTCAGGGTACCACTTGGCCTTAACCTCTGTCCCTTCTCACTTCCCAGAGCTTGTGCCTGTCACCTCATTGCTCATTCTTCCAACAATGTACTGAGCACCTGCTATGTAGCAGGCATTATTCTAGAACCTGGGTTTTAGACAGTGGATAGGATGGGGAAGGCTTTGGTCTTGTGGAATTTGTTTTGCACCTGTGAGAGAAGAGGAAGACCAATGCATTGTCTCATTGCCTAAATGATTATCGTCTGGTGGTGAAATGTGCTCTAGATAAAATTTTAAAAAAGGAGAAAGTGTTAGGGATCATGTGAATAAACACAGAGAGGGTAGCATCAGTGTGAGGTCAATTTTAAGGTTCTATTTTTGTTTTCGGTGTATAAGTGTTTATCTGCGTGTGTATAGGTACACAGTGTGCTTGCAGTGCTTGTAAAGGCCAGAAGAGGGTATCAGAGCCAATGGAACTGGAGTTACAGGCAGTTAGTTGTGAGCTGCTCTGTGGATGTTGGGAACTAAACCCAGGTCCTCTGTAAGACCAGCTGGTGTTCTTACTCACTAAGCAATCCCTGTGAGTTTAATTTTAAGTGCAGTGCCTGGGAGAGGTAACATTTGATAAAGACCTCAGGGAAGTGTGCAAGAGGGCTGCCCAGAGTTCTACGTGAAGAGCCAGTGCAAAGGCCCTGAGGTTGAACACATCTGGAATGTCTGAGGAACAAGGAGATGCATGTGTCTGGGGCAAGGCAAGGAAGAGGACAGGTGAACTGATGTAAAACCAAAGGATATAAGGATCAGAAGAAATTCAAAGTCGGAAGAAATTCAAAGTCAGAAGAAATTCAAAGTGTGTTTAGCGTATTTAGTTTTCCTGGCCACAGTGACTCGAACATGAAGGATACAATCTGAGTGATCCACAGCCAGTTTGTCTCCACGGAGAGCTCAAAGATGAAGCCAAAATAGAGGACAGTGGAACCCAGAGATGACGGGTAAGACTTGGGATGCTGAATCCTAAAAGCCTCATCCCTCAGTACTTGGGTTTATGGGGTCCAATAAATCCTCCTTTTTGACTAAAGTATTTTTTAATTTCTTAAGAAAATAAATGCTACAACCACTGAAGTCATACCTCTTGACACCAACTTCAGAGGTAGAGCATGGAGCCCAATCATCTGCTTTCTCTCTGTGAGGTGCTGGAGCTCATTGGGTTCTCAGTGAGAGCATCCTCCTAAGGTCATAATGCCTTCTCCCTTCCCTCCATCCCCGAAATGCACTTAGGTGAGTCAGGGATGGAGGAGTGCAAACTCAGAAGTCCCTTCAAATTCCTGCTTGCCTTCTCTCCGCCTATCCGTCTCCTCCAAGTGACTCAGCCCTGTTGGTCCTCCTGCCTTGAGGGCCAACGAGTTCTCACAGGAGAGCCCACGAGAATTTATTGAGACCCACAAGGGACGACATTGGCCGCTCGGTCGTTCATCCTGCCATGATGCTGTACAGAGGAGATCCAGCTCTCACGGTTTGTACCCATGTCTGCGTGCTACTAAAGTTCTCCAGTATGAGTGGCGGCTGCTCTTGATTGTCATCTTGGTGGAACTTAGAATCATCATGGAAACAAACCTCTGGCGTGTCTTTCTGCGAGGGATTTTCCTGGGTTATGTTGATTGAAGTGGGAGATCTAAAGGAGATGGCACCATCCCACCAGCTATGGTCTCTAAGGAAAGGGAAGACGAGCTGAGTACCAGCATTCACCTCCCTTTGTTTCCCCACTGAGGATGCAATGTGGCCAGCTGCTTCAAGATCCTGCTGCCATGATTTCCTCACCATGATAGACTGTATCTGCCAACTGCCAGCCGAAACAAACCCTTCCCTTGGTTACCTTTTGTTGGGTATTTTTTTATCATAGCAACAATACATAAGATATAATTCCTTAAGGACTTTTTAGGGGGGGTGGTTACAGGTATATTGCTGCAGCAATGAGACAAGTAACTAATAAGAAAATTAACAGCAGGAGTGGGGTTGTGGCTGTAATAAGTCTGGGAATGTAGTTCTTAGGCTTTTGGAACTGGTTTTCAGGAGGCATGTGGAACAGTTTCTGACTTTGGGCAACCAAAACCCTACAATCTTGTAAGTACACCTTAACTGGCCATTCTGGTGAGAGCTTGGGAGACAGAACTGGTGAGAGAAACATGGGGAGTCAGGGGGCCTCACTAATAAGGGCTTCAGATGAGAATCGAGATCCACTGGGACCTGGGTTCTATCCTGGCCCAAATCTCACTGCATTCTGCCCGTGCCTTGGGAACTTGATTGAAGCTGGAATTAAAAAGTAACAATATTTTGAGGCAGGACGGCATGCAGGCTGTGCCACGGCTGACACCCGCCGCTCTCATCCTGGTCTGCAGTGCCGAAGAGCAGCAAGCAGGGCAGGAAAGGAGCACGGGCAAGTCTGAAGTGGTGGCCAAGTCAATGATGAAAGAAAGACTGCAGCTCTTTTTGTTTGTTTGTTTGGTTGGTTGGTTTGTTTTGTTTTTTCGACACAGGGTTTCTCTGTGGCTTTGGAGCCTGTCCTGGAACTAGACTGCAGCTCTTAATGGGAGAGGTCTCATCCTGCATGGGACAACAGGAAAGGGTGCTTTTAGGGCAAGATGCCACCCATCAAAGGCTGCACCTTGTCAAAATGTAAATTTGAGAGCCCCAGAAGAGAGAATGCAGCTGAAAGGATTCCATACTCAGAGACAGTTGTCTAGGAGCATGGGGCGAGACTGAAGGCTTTGCCAGTGGCTAAATCTGAGAGTTCTCCAATGAAATAAGCATAAATACATTACACGATAACCCACGTAACTTTTATGCTCATTAATCACCACTTATATAACAAATACCTAAAGGGGAAAGAAACGCTTGCCTAGGAAAGGGATTGTACAGATTCAAGGCAAACGGAGGCCACTTCATCTGTGGTCCAAAGGGGCCAGGACCCATCGTAGCTGGCAGCGGAAGTCGGCAGCAGCATCTATATGGTACTGGTTTTGCAGGCATGGAGAATGCAAGAGTGAAGGGGTTGTGTTCTTGGTACATGGTTCTAGAGAGCATCTGAGGCCAGGCATGTGGCACAGGGTCAGGCTTAGGATGACTTGGATCCGTGTAAACCTGTGTTCTGGGGTACAGCTCAAACCTTGTGTGAACATGTCGATGAAAAGATGGCAAAGGGCTGGGAAGGTGGCTCAGTGGGGTGCATATTTGAAGGCCTGGTCATTAGGGAGTGGCACTGCTTGACAGGGATTAGGAGGTGTGGCCTTGTTGGAGTAGGTGTGGCCTTGTTGGGGGATGTGCATCACTTTGGGGTGGGCTTTGGGGTTTCAAATGCTCAAGCCCAGGCCCGGTGTCCTCTCTGCTGCCTGATGATCTGGACGTAGAAGTCTCAACTGCTGCTCCAGCACCACAACTGCCTGTGTGCTGTCATGATAACAGACTAAACCTCTGGAACTGTAAGCCTGTCCCAACTAAACGTTTTCCTTTTATCAAGGTGGCAGTGGTCATGATGTCCCTTCACAGCAAAAAGAACGGTGACTAAGACAGTGGGAAAAGAGCTCTTGTTGCACAAACTTGTAGATCTGAGTTGGGATCCCCTGCATCCCTGTATAAAGTCAAGTGTGGTCGTGTGAGCCTGTATGTACCAGTGCCATAGGAGGAGGAAACAGGAGGTTCCCTGAGGTTTGCTGGCCAGTCAGCCCAGAAAACAAAACAAAACAAAAACATGGTTAGTTTCAAGTTCAGTGAAGACACTATGGGATGAGGTAGAAAGCAATAACGCAGGACAGCTGATGTTCTCCTTTGGCCTATACACTCCCCCCACACACAACACATACAGGATGGTAGGCAAATCTTAGTTGATGAAACACCTAGAGCTGAGAAAGTATTGTGGTAAGATCCAGGGAGTCCCAAGAGAGTGGTCCCACAGCACCGTAATCAAGGCCTAAACTTAGAAGAGAGATGGAAATATGTCTGATACATAGAGCCACAAATTCCTGTTGACTGACCTCAGAAAGGAAGAATGTCAGCACAGCCCTGAGGTATTCTGGAGGTCCTTGAGAAGGTCCAGAAAGATCTGCCTGTGCCTGTGTGCCGGCTGTTGTTGATTCTGTGCGAGAGAGACCTTGGCGGGGGCGGGTGAGAGTCAGAGGCCTCACGGCTGCCAGAGACAAATACATCATGCAGGCAAAGCTCAAGTGAAGAGTTTTATTGAGATAAAAGGAAGGGGTGGGAGAGGGGGGAGGGGGGAAAGAAAGACAGAGAGAGGGAGGGAGAAGGAAAGAGAGAGAGAGAGAGAGAGAGAGAAAGAGAGAGAGAGAGAGAGAAGCAGAGACAGAGACCAGCTTGCCTCTTCAGAGAAACAGCAGGAAGAGAGTGGGAATGGGCAGCTTCTCTCTCTCTCTCTCTCTCTCTCTCTCTCTCTCTCTCTCTCTCTCTCTTTGTTTTTTGAGACATAAAAATGTGTAGCCCAGGCTGGCCTCGAACTCGTGATCTTCCTACCTCTGCCTCCTTTAGCAAATCCTACCGGCCTGCGCCACTCTTAAAGGGACCTTTTGCACCTGCGTACAGACTACTAGTGACTTAGCCATGGGACCCTAGGCAGGCCAGGGTGCTACCTGAATGCATCCTGACAGGGGACAGGGGCCAGCATAATGCCTGAATCCTAACACCAGCCACATCCTCGCAGGAAAAGAGGGATACCAGAAAGCTGGGTGGTTGGAGGAGACAGACGTAAAGAGATCCTTTACAAAGGTGTAGCGGAGTGACGACTCAAAACACAAAACCTAGTCTGGGATGAGGTAGCTGAAGAGGAAGCGGCTGCCACTTCTGCCAGGCTTCAAGCGGAGACAGGGAACAGTGACCAGAACGCAGATTCCACGGCACACTCCTGAGACTTGGCCAAGAAGGTCATCCAACAGGAATGCGGCTGAAGTCCCTACAGGGAGCGAGCTGGGAAACAAATGTCCTGGCTTCACTCTCCTCCCACCGCGCCCCCCACCGCGTGCTTCCCCTCCCAGGATTCAGACTCCAGAAGAGGCAGAAGGCTAGGGAGACGCAAAGCAGAAGAGAGGGTCAAGATCGCGTTACCCACCCAGCCGCTCAACTTTCAAACACTCTGTTTCTTCTTTAGCCAAGGATTTATAGGCTCCGAATGTGACTGCAAACTAGAAGGCCACAGACTCCCAGCCACCGCTTGACTGAAAACTGGACCTGCCAGCAGCCAGGCGTGCAGGCTTGCTCTCACCTGGGGTGGGGGAGGAGCCAGCGGTTCTGTCTGTGCTGGCTAAGTGCCAGGCTCTCTTTGCCTCCTTGTTTTTCTTCCCCTGTTGTCCTTGCCGGAGTACTGCCATCTGGCCTCAGCCTGTCTAAGGAAGGTATTGGTGAGGCAGAGAACCTGGGGTCTGTCCCCTGCTGCCTTAAGAGATGACTAGTGGCTGCCTGTCTGGCAGATGTTGCTCAGTGGCACTTTAATATCCAAATGTCCCTCCTGCCTTATGAGGGAGGCCACGGACTATTGAAGGCGGTTCCCACAGAGAGCCCTGATTGCTGCGGCAATAATTTCCTTCAACAGCCATTAAAATACTTCTGAATGTGTTTTTTTTTTTTAAATAAAAAATCAGGGAAAGGTGGGGGGCGATGAGGCTAACATCCTTCTAATTTCCTACATCAGTGTTCATGGGGTGAACTTTAACTAATCGGGTGTTAATATCAGCTGCTCCCAGTTATTAACAGGCTGTCAGCAATTCTGAACAACCTCAGCTTTGTCTAGCAATGGGGCAGGGTGACTTGGACCTTAGCAAGGGCCTCTAAGCTGCCCTGAGACCCAGAGCCTGGCCCTGGGGTAGTTCGTGCCTGGCTTGCCCACTGACATCCTCTACTTTAAGGGAGATGCTCTCTCCAGGCCTGTGAGTCACTGAACTTTCTCTACTCCATCTCCTCCCTCTACAGAATAGTCAGTTCTTCAGCCAGGGCCTGGCTCATCCTGGGGCTCTCTTTAACCAAATGGTGGTTAGAATATGCCTGCATCCTTCACTCAATGTACACTCATTCCGCAAATATAACTGGAAGGGCTTCATGTATCAGACACAGCCCAAGGGTGTGAGGTGGTAGGGGGGAGTTAGGTGTTTCTCAGCGACGCATTGAGTTTGAGACCAGAATGCATGAGAACCTGTATTAAAAGAAACAAAACAAACAAAAGCAAAACCTGTGTTGCTGGGTTCCCCATCACAATGGGATTGTTCCAGGACCCTGGTCTTCACTGAAACAAGGCTGAGGAGTGACATTCAAAATTAGGACACTCTTTCCCAATTCCTATTGATAACTAATGTTCTTCTGCTCAAGGAGGGAGGAAAGAGGGGGTTGTTTTATAGACACACTGGGGCAGGGAGCAACCGCCATCAAAGGAGGACACATTCTGTCTGCAAGATTCCCGGTGCTACCCTGGCAGGTCCCATGGCAGGTGGGAGACTATGACGGGTGAGAGACAGACAGATATGCAATGCAGAGACAATTTGGGTATAGAGATTTTTTTAATGGGTATTGGAAAGGGTATAAGGTTAAAAGAATTATGGAGGGAAGAGTTAAATAGAGATAGATAGATGGATGGATGGATGGATGGATAGACGGATGGACGGACGGACAGACAGACAGACAGACAGACAGATAGATAGATGGGGGAAGGGGAGGGGAGCAGTAGTTACTCCTCTTCAGAAGAGGAAGGGGGGGGAGAGGCTGTGGGATCATATCCTGTAAAGGTTTGTCAGTTGTACTGGTTTAATAAAATGCTGATTGGCCTGTAGCCAGACAGGAAGTATAGGCAGGGAGACCAGTATAGGAGAATTCTGGGAAGAGGAAAGGAGAAGTCTGCAGTCTTCATCCAAACACAGAGGAAGGAAGATGAGAATACCTTGCTGATACAAGGTACCAAGCCATGTGGCTAACATATTCAAGAATAATGGGCTAAGTTAAGATGTAAGAGTTAATAAGAAGCCTGAGCTAATAGGCCAACCAGTTTATAATTAATATAGACCTCTGTGTGTTTCTTTGGGGTTGAACAGCTATGGGATCAGGCAGGACAGACACCTCAGTCAACAGAGAGAGAGAGAGAAAGAGAGAGAGAGAGAGAGAGAGAGGAGATACTGGGGGAGATCAGCTTGCCTCAGTGGGAAAGTGGGGGGGAGATTGGGGGTGGGCAGAGCTTGTCTCTTAAAGGGACAGGGTACCTAGGTGACATGGAAGGTCAGAAAAATGATAACACTGTCCCCAAGACCCAAATAATGGTGGTGCTACACAACCATGATCTCCTCCTGAGGTCACTTGCTTCATAGAAGGGCTGGCTTTGTTTATTGGGCTACTGTCTGATTGGGAGGTTGATTCTCACAGGTATATACACAAAGAACCTTGTGGTACCACCCTTGGGAAGGGCAGTCATGAATTATCCAACTGGCTTTGTCTCTGACAAAGCAAAACTGTAATGGAGTCCCGAATAGCCCTGGCCCATGGGAGGATCTGTGAGCCCTTGGGAAAGTCACCGCCCTGGATCAGCTCTGGAGTCCAGGCTGTCCTCCGGTCTAAGGAATGCCACTGAACAGGTAAAAATGGAAAGAAGAGATGAAAGTGAGTAAAGAGTACAGCTGTCCACTTATGCAGATGGAAGCAGAACCAGCATTTTATTAAAAAATAGCCATCTATGTTGTTCTGGGTCTCTTGTAAGTCAAATCTGCCAAAAGTTGACTCAAAATCTGTGTGCAAAAAAGAAGCATTCGAAAAAAAAATGCACACAGAAAGTGTGTATATGCATATGTCACCCAAGGAATCTGGCACACACCCGGTATTAAAATATGGGAAGGATCCATATTAGAGAGGTCCCTCTAATCTGGCACACACGGTGTGAAAACATGGGAAGGATCCATATTAGCAAGGTCCCTCTAATCTGGCACACATGATGTGAAGACATAGGAAAGATACATACTAGCAAGGTCCCTCTAATCTGGCACACATGATGTGAAGACATGGGAAAGATACATACTAGCAAGGTCCTTCTAATCTGGCACACACGGTGTGAAAACATGGGAAGGATCCGTATCAGTGAGGGTCCTGTGGCCTTACAGGCAGATAAAGCCTTCCTGTCTTAGTCCTAAAGCAGCAGGGAAGCCCTGAATAGGGTTGTGTTCTCATTTTAATGACAGTAGACTCAACTAGTTCAATGTCTCTCAACTTTTGCTGCTGCCCAAACTCACTTGAGCAGTGTTTAAATAGACCCAGTGCCTGTGCCCAGACTACGTCAGAATTTGGTGTGGGATACACTGAAATGTCCATTGCCTCTGTTGCAGCCTATATATCTGACATTCTCTTGTTTTGCTCTTTTGTTATTGTTTCTCTTGGGGGAGTTTTTTGTTTTGTTTTGGTTTTTTTGCCCTGGCTATCTTGGAACTCAATCTGTAGACCAGGCTGGCCTTGGACTCACAGAGATCTGCTGGCCTCTATCTCCCAAGTGCTGGGATTAAAGATGTGCGCCACCACTGCCCGGTTGTTTTTAAATGACTTGTTTACATTAACCTTATATGTGATTCTTATTTCCATGGGATCTTTCTACTTGGTATTATTTATTATTGTAAATCACCTCAAGTCCTCTTGGAGCAAGATATGATGTGCAGAAATTTTTCCTAAAAAATGGCCATCTGTTCTTCTGGGTTTCTCGTCAGTCAAATCTGATACATGCAAGAAAAAAATTATTATTTTTTTGGTTAATGTTAAGCTGTGCTTAGCCAAGTGACATTCAGAGTGTGGCTGCCTGATTTCAGCATCTGGGAAGAAGATTCTCCAAGGAGGACAGGAAGGGCAGGAGGTGAGACTGGACGGTGGGAGGGCCAAGCTTGGGGTTGTTTGTGTGGCCTTCAGCGGACTGGAAAGTTCCCTAGTTGGAGAAGTCCAATTCTGTATGAATTGTTCTGTATGAATAGGTTTCAGGAACACACCTCTCAGTTTTTGTCTTGATGATGTGAGCGAAACTGGGCCTGCTGAGTAAAGCTGTGTACGGGAGGAGCACAGACAGATCTGACCCCTCCCACTGGAATTGCCAGAACTGTCTTGCCGGGAACCTCAGTCAGTTCCTCAGTGACCACGAGGTGGCGCTAGTCATAGGGTAAGAGGAGGAGAGCGCGCACTTCCTCTCTCTAATCATATTGCCCCCTTTGAATTTGTGTCCTTTACTTCTTTGCCTCTGGCTCTCCTTAATAGTCCATTACCTGTGCATCAGTGGAACCAGAGCAGGTGGCCAGAAGACTGGGTTTTGTTTGAAACACCATTTAGAAATTCAAATGTTGATGGGGACAGAAAGGAAGAAAGACCTGCAAAGCCTCTCTTGGCTGGAAGAGGAGCAAGGGACGGCAGAGAGTAGTGGAGGGCTTGGACACCGGAGGTGGTGTGAGCGAGGAGCGTGATAGTAACAAACCGAGGTGCTGGGGAGAAGACCCAGAGGAAAAAGACTCTCTAAAGGGAAATGCTGCCACTAATGGATGACCTTATGTACTTTGAAATTTTGAGCAGGGACTTCAACCTTCACCTGGTTCAAATTGAACCTTTAAAGTTAGTCTCATTGCACACATGTGGATCAGGTAATGGCATGCTGGCTAAATAGCAAACAGTAATTAGTGAGAAAGTCAAGTATCATGCTAACACTTTGACCTTGTTGTTGTTTTTAAATGACTTGTTATGTTAACCTTATATGTGTTCTTATTTCCATGGGATCTTTCTGTAATGGTCTGTCCTGTCCCTTTAAGAAACAAGCCCCGCCCACTTCCTCCCCTGTCCACGAAGCAAGCAGATCCTCCTTCCACTTCCAGCCTGAACTCCTTCTTTTTCCATCTCTCTCCTGAAGAGGTAGCTGCTGCCATGGCTCCTCTCCTCCCCTCTCCTTTCTCCCTCCCCCACCCCGTTTCTCTCTCTTTCTCTCTGCTTCTCTCTCCTCATCCCCCTTCTTCCTCTCTCTCCCCTTTCCCCTTCCCTTCCATAACCCACTAAATAAATACCCACTTTCTCTGCATGGTGTGCTTATCTGTCCCTATCTCTCGTCTGCCATGGCTCCTTGTGGGACCAGCTGCCCTCGTGGCCTGCCATGGTCTCCCACTCGCCCCTGTCCTAAACCACCCGCAGCGGCCCTTGGGGAACTGCGCCATAGCGTTTTATCATTACACTTGGTATTATTTATCATTGTAAATCACCTCAAGTCTTCTTGGAGCAAGATACCCAAATACCCTAACAAAACACAGTTTAGGGGAAAAAGGTTTATTTCAGCTCACACTTTCAGGTTATAATCCACTGCTACAGGAAAGTCCCAGCATCAGGAGCTTGAGACCGCTGGTCACATGACATCCACCGTTGTGAGTAGAGAGAGAATGACTGTGTATGTGCCTAGTACCCAGTTAGCATTCTCTATTCTCATAGAAGCCAGGGCCTGCTGCCTAAGGAATGGTGTCACCCAAAGTGGGCTGGGTGGTGGTGGTTTGACTGAGATGTCCCCCATAGTCTGAAGTGTTGGGATACTTGGTCCCCAGTAAGTGGTACTATTTGGCTTGGTTTAGGAGGTGTGCCCTTGTTGGAGGAAGTATGTCACAATAGGCAGACTTTGAGGCTTCAAAGTTTGCTCTCTTTGTTTCATGCTTGCAGTTCAAGATGTGAAGACTTCTGCTTCCTGATCGTGGCTCCGTATTTCACTTTGCCACCAGGGACTCTAACTTTCTGGAACCATAAGCCAAAGTAACCTTTTTCTTCTATGTGTTGCCTTGGTCATGGTATTGTATCACAGCTCTAGAAAGGCAGTTAATACAGGGTCTTCCCAAATCAAGTGACAACCAAGAAAGGGGTCCCCCTCCTCCCACCCCTGACAAACCCACAGGCCAACCTGACTCTCTTCCCAAGCCATCCCAGGTACTATCAAGTTGACAATTAAAATCTGCAGTCACAGTGCTTTACCTTAATTTTGTTCAGATCTGAGAGCCGCACCTTGGATTAGGAGCGCCTCATCGCCTCATCCCTCATGCCCATGTGAAGAATGACTCCCCATTTGGGATTCTGCTTTGGTTAAGTCCTAGGCACAAGTTCCCAGAGGTACCTGAACGAATCAAAGCTCACTCACACTGGTGGAATAGAAGTTTCTGGAATCTGTGCAGCTGATATTAGCCAGCTCACTGCTCAGGCAACTATACAATTGAACTTAAAAATAGCATTTCCTATAATTGCCCGAGTCTCTGGGTGTTTAGTAACCATGTCTGGCAGCCTATACCCTAGACAGACTGGCTGTGGGGAAAGCCATTGTTAAAATAAAATCATTAGCTTAATAGGCCTGATGAAAAGGGTGGCGAGTTGGGAATTTCCCCTCACAATATGTTCTCCTCTCAAAACAATCCCTGGAACCAGCAGGGCATGCTAATAATTGACAGAAATGCCCTGGTATCTCTCTCTTTCCCTTATAGATGGAACAAACATTGCCTATAAAGACAGGAATTCTAGAATTTGCTATGTCAGATAGATCTTCACATTACCTAGCCCTCAGATGATTCCTTTTTTGTTTCACTTTGTTCTCCAGAGACTATACTCACACACTTGCTCACGTGCACACACACACACACACACACACACACACATGCACACATGCACACACATATGTACACAGGCACACACACACATACAGATGTGTAAATACATACACATGTAATGCACACATTTTGCCTTCCATTGAGAGGTGGCAGAAAACAAACTGAAAGCTGGGGGTTGACAACGGCCAGCGGGGCCAAGTGCTCAACCATGGCCGCACACTAGAGGGCCAAGAAAGAGAACACGAGCAATAGAAATGTGCTTGAGCAACAAGGGACCAGGGTGAGTGAATTCTGAAATAATTCCTTCCAAACCCTCCCTGTGGAGGACCAATGCCGGCTAGAGCCAGGTGTGGTGGTGCATGCCTGCTATCTCTTGCATGCCTGCTGTCTCTTGCATGCCTGCTGTCTCAGGGCTCAAGAAACTGAGGCAAATTTGAGGTCCACTTGTGGTGTAGAGTGAGACCTTGTCTCAAAAAGCCTAAACAACAATAATAGCAACAACAACAACAAGAAAAAACTGAAGTTATTTGACCACAAGACCTGCAGAAGCCTGGACATGCGGATAGCCCATCGTAGGTGGATGGGGGAGGGGTTGTGCTAGTTGGATTTTTTTCAACTTAAACTAGAGTCATCTGGGAAGAGGGGACGCTATTGAGGAACCACCTTAAATTGGATTAGCCTATCAGAACATCTATGGGACATTTTCTTGACTGATGAATGGTGTGGGAGGGCCTAGCCCACCTTGGGCGGTGCCAGTCCTAGGCAGGCTGAGCAAGCCTGGGTTGTATAACAAAGCGGGCTTAACAAGCCATGCAGATCAAGCCAGTGAGCAGAACTCCTCTGTGGTCTCTGCTTTAGTCCCTGCTTCTGGGTCGCTGTCTTGAGTTCGAGTCCCTACCCTGGCTTCTCTTGGTGATGGACTATAACCTGTAAGACTGTAAGAATAAAAACCCTTTCCTCACCAGGTTGTTTCTGATCAGTGTTCTATCACAGCGGTAGAGAAACTGACGAGGACGGGGTGATTTGGTATGAGAGGAGCGTGAGGGAGGATCCTGGGGGGGGTCAGTGCCTTCAAATTACAATGTGCTCTGCACATGTATGAAATTATCAGTGGGGAAGAAAGGAAAAGAAACCCTTAAAAGGACCAGATAAGGACAGCCAGAGCCTCTTTGCCTGTCCCCCCTCCTCATTCCTCCAGCATGGCTCTAGAGTCTGGAAAGTTCCAGATCAAAGTAAAAGCAGTAAATGAGACCCTTACTGCTCTTAGGTGGACTCAACCAGCGAAGGGAACAAACCCGCTGGAGGGCGCTGTATCATAAGGAAAGGGATCTTTCCCCACAGGCCTCCCTTGTCACTACCATTACATTAGGATTGGGTTTCAACACATGCCTTGGGAGAACACAAACATTTTATCTGAGTGGGAAGTACCTCATTCTGCTTCCCTCAGGCCGTAACTGAGCAAGGCATTAGTCTGGCTACTTTGCTGGGGAGACCCAGTAGGAAGAAGGCCCCAGGCTCAGTGGAGGGGAAGGAGGCCCAGTGTTCCGTGGACATCCAGTTGACTTTCCAGCTTCCTGACTACAAACATGGTCAGTAGAGAGCTGCCCACTGCCTGGTCCCTCCGCAAAGTGGAGAGAAAAATGATGGTTGCTGTGTTCAGCTGACACATTTGGGGTGTTGGTTGTGTAGAAAGAGTTGTCTAAAACCCCAGTCTTGCCGAGGTGGAGGCTTCCTGCTACGGAAAGCGGCTTGCCCAGCGAAGGCAGCTTACAAAGGTAACTTGGTTCCTTCGGAGGTTCTTCTGCAAACTTTAGATCGCTTTTGCTGGCCAGTGTCTCAAGACAGAATTGCGTGGCCTAATACAAGTGTCTTCCGAGAGGAAAAGGAACCTCATGGAACTGTTTATGGAGTGAAGTATGGGAGCCACTTTCTCCCATACATAGTCTATGACTTTCTACAGAGAGATGCTGGACCACTAAGGTCAGTTCTTGCGTGCTTGAACTCTTTACTTTTACCTATAGTTGTTAGTATGAGCCTTGAGTCTCATGTTATATTCACCTTCATTTAGTCGGTTTAAAATTTAAGATAAGAAGAATATGTCAGAAATCATACAAAGACAACTTCAAGAATGGGAAAATCCATGTAGAGTCTTATTTCCTTTGGTAGAAGTGGCCCTGTAGCCATATAAATGTTTGAACGAGTACATTTTCCCTTTTCTAATATGAATGTTCCACAAGGCAATGAAAATACCCTCTCTTCTTGATTTTTTGATTCACATTTCGCCCTGACATCTGCACAGCTGCAGCATCAGATCACAGTAAGCTGTCCCCTTCTTACTTCATAAGTCAGGGCTTAAGGCATCCATTGTATCTGAATACACCGAAAGCTTGCAAGGGGACGGAGCAAAGAGAGAGGGTGACTTCTTAACCCTTGGTGATTGTCGGTCTATGGAGGAATTGGGCGCCTGTCACTCATGAGGCACATAAAGCTGGTTTAAAGGAAACACCTGCGGTAGAGGTGCCTGTTGTTTCCTGTGTCTACCGGGAAAGATGTAAACTGCCGAGAGATGAAACGCCTTCTCATCTCTGAGACTTGTTAAGCACTAGCCCTGCACTTGACTGGGGACCAAATGCTCATGGGCGGAGTGTGTGTTTTCTAGAATGGTTTGAGCATGGTACTAGTTGAAGGCAGCAAGCCTCAGCTCTGTTTATTCTTGCTACACTTACTAATGACTCACAATTCGCTTAGTTTTGAGAGGAGCTATAAATAAAGCTGGGACCTGGCTCCAACGCCATTTAGATTGAAAGATCTTCTTTTTATAAATCTCTGCAGCAATCAGTAAAGTATCCTACATGCTCTGGAGTCCATACGCAGTCTCCCTCATTCTATCTTGAAATATTCTACCTTTGAAGGACAGTATGATTGGTCACACACACACACACACACACACACACACAGAGTATAACGGCAGGATGTGATAGATTATCTTAGTTAAAACAATAACGATTCCTTCACTCTCTCACATTTGCACCCGGACTTTCCAGAATAGAACCGTTCCCTGTCTAATGTGACCACATCGGCCAAGAAAGTTGGAGTGCTAGAGGTGTCACTGTGAAGATGTGGATGGCTTTGCCCAGTTGCTTCTGTCTGAACTGTAAGAATCCAGCTGAAATAGCTTGGAATAGTAGCTGATCTTTTAGATTGGCATAGGCAAAAGATATATAAGGAATATCTAGTCTTGAAGTGACTGCAGACAAACACCAAGGCACAGAAGTCAACTCATAAGTATTGGCTTGAGTGAAACATTACAAGTCATTCAGATTTGGGATGAGGATGCTTGTTACTAATAGAATTACTAACACAAATTAATTATTAACAATTATGAAAATAAATATGGTTTTTAAAAACACTCTTCTTATGTACAAGTGCAAACACTATAGCTGGAGCTGGACATGAAACTCACTCTGTAGCCCAGGCTGGCCTCAGACTCTCAGCTGTCTTCCTGTTTCAACCTCCCGAGTGCTGGAATTACAGACGTGAGCAGCCGTGCCCAGATCATTCTCTTTCTCTAGATCCACATTGTCATTTTTTCTACCACGAACAGACATCTTTGTTTGTTCAGCCAGGGCTTGTGTATAGAGACCCTACCTTAAATTTATTCCTGTGCTAGATATGGTGACTAAGTTAGTGAGAAAAGTGGTTGGCTTCCCTACATGTATGGATCTAAGAGGCCAACAAGAGAGATGGACGTTCATGCGATCATCAGACTTGCGTGAGACCACAGCTGCAGTAAGGGTCGTGAACAGGAGATGTGTGAGGCTAGAAGTGGGTACAGACAGACTGCCATATCAGGAAAGACTCCGCTGAGGACAGAATGGTGACCTGAGACCTGGAGAGTGACAAGGTGCTACCCGGACAGAGTGCCATGAGAGAAAGTGTTAGAGAAATTTGCTTAGTTTCTGTTTGTAAAAATTGATCTGCGCGCGCGCGCGTGTGTGTGTGTGTGTGTGTGTTTGTCTCTGTATGCTTGCATGTGCTCATGTGCCCTAAGGGGTCAGAAGGAAGTATGTGGTCTCCTGGAGCTGGAGTTAGCTGACTGATACGGGGTTTTGGGAATCAGAAATGGGTCCTTTGGAAGAGCAGCAACCGTTCGTAGTCTCTGGGCTATCTCTTCAGCCTCCTGTTTCTATTTTTCTTTGTTTAATTTTCTACCTGACTGCCACACTTGAGTAGATTATACTTAGACTGAGAACGAAGTTACCACTACTTGATACTGACTGTCCATGTATTAAGGAAACCTGGCTGTCCATTGCCTTCCTTGCTTTCTCTCCAATAATATGGGGCTGCTCTGGAGAAATGGCTGCCTAACTAGAGACTCACTTTCTAGGCTCCCAAGATAGTGTTAATTGTTAGCCTAATAGAATCTGGAATCACCTGGGATATGGGATGTTGGGCACACTTGTGAGAGATTATCTTGATTGCACTGATTGATACGGTAAGACTTATCTTGATTGGGCTCCCTAGACAGGAGATAGAGAATTGCAAGGGAAGAGAGGGGCTGAGCAGAGGTGTGTAACCATTTATTGCTCTTCTGCTTCTTGCCTGGGGATACACTATGGCCACCTCCTGCATCCATGACCTCCCTGCCGTGATGAACTGTATACCAGCAACACGAGTTAAAACAAATCCTTTCTCTTTAATTTGCTTTTGTGAGAGTATTTTTATCACAGCTACCTGGGAAGAAACTAAGACAGCCACCTTGTCTCAAAGTCCTTATTGTTCAGGCTCAGGGATGAACTTGAATGGCGAATGTTCTTCTTTGACTGGGTTCACTAAGAAGCAAGTATGCCAGCGGGCAGCGGTGGTGCACTCTTTTAATCCCAGCACTTGGGAGGCAGAGGCAAGTGAATCTCTGAGTTTGAGGCCAGCCTGGTCTACAAATTGAGTTCCAGGACAGCCAGAGATAACACAGAGAAACCTTGTCTCAAAAACCAAACCAAACCAAACCAACAACAAAAGGAAGCAAGTATGCCTGCCACCCCCACAGCAACAACACTTCCTGTCAGTTGGTCAATCAGAGAGCAATGGAGTCCCCTCGTGACGAACTTAAGGCTCACTCAACAGGTGGGAAACCATGCCTGGAAGTGGACTGTAGCCAATTACCTAGGTAGACAGGTCATGGATCTCAGAGGGCCGCTACTGCCACCGTCCTAAGCCAGTATAATTCCTGCACCCTAAACTCTTACTCTTCTGCCCACCGAGAGGTGCAGCTCTCGCCCCTTGTCACGGAAGCTTCTCTCCGCATTAAAGACCATCACAGAAGGTCACGACTGGTCAAAGTGAAGAGAGCAACTGATCGTAGCATGCCCGGTCCCAGCTGACACACCTACAATATAACAGCCACACCTGAGTTTCCTAGGAATGGCGGGGAAGGTGCGCCTGTGAAATCTCAACAACGTGGCTGCCTAAACAAGGCCTGAGCAGTGATAGCATCAACAGACACAGTAATGTGGAAGAGGAAAATTTCATGGGGCGCCACCCCTAGGTGAAGGGCTTCAGGCAACTAATGAAGAAGGAGAATTAGTTTTCCCCAGGGATGAGCCTCTGACTGGTTACCCAATATCAAATGGTCAGCTCTGGAAGCATGTGCATATAGCAACACTGAATAGACTCAGAGGTTGTATTTATGTATTTATGTGTATGTGTGTGTGTGTGTGTGTGTGTGTGTGTGTGTGTGTGTGTGTGTGTGTGTGTGTGTAAAACAATGAAATAGGACCATAAAGTCTAGTCCTTTGAGAGAAGAATCCAGTTCTATTCCTCTGGATCCCTGTGTGGAACAATAGTCCAGTTAATTCCTTTGAAATGTGTAGTGTCTTTGGCAATAGGAACTTACCTTCAGTTTCCG
>PVIU01003927.1:67393-135823 GCA_004026605.1 Ondatra zibethicus | reverse complement strand
AGCCAAGTCTAAGATGTTCATTCTGATACTGAGATCATTTTATTTTCTGCCAAAGCTCTGTGCCCATATTTATACCCAAACCATTTTTTCCAGCGAGCCTTGTGTAATTAATCACTTATGTAGAGCTTAATGCATGATAAATGTATTTTACGATCTTAAGAAAATGTTTGCCTGTTCTTCATTAGAGAGGTGACTTTTCACTCCTATTAAGTAATAATTAAGCTCAAGGTAGTGTTCCTTTTTTGCCTTAGCTGCTAGGAAGCTCCTTCAGGTCTGTGGCCGAGACTTTTGGGAAACCCTTTTTCTGCACTTTCCTTTCTTTGCTAGGTGAGAGACCACTGTTGTGGGCGCTGGTCCTCAGGATCGCCACAGTTCTAAATGTTTTCCTGTGCCTAAGATTCTTAGGTTGCCTTTCCAAGGATTTTCTTCTAGGTTATCAAGGGAATACAAGATTTACATTTTACAGAATTTTTAAAAATTTCTTTTTACAGTTCTGCTTGACCAGTATTGTCCCATTTTACACACATATCAAAACATAACATCCAGAAACTTAAGATAAGCAGACATGGTCCTTGGTTACTCCAGTTCCTTCTGCTTGGTCAGGAGAGAATAGTATGATTGACTTATAATTTCAGTTTAAAAGATAATGCTTATTGCTTTCATCCTCCCACATTAAGTGATAATTATTTCATTAAAATTTTGCAAACTACAAATAAATATCTTAGGTACAGCGAGTTAGAAATAAATGCAGCATCTAGCTTAACCGTTTCTAATTTTAAATAAAGGCTATGTAAATTTAATTACTTGGGAAAAAAGGACGTGCATACATGAATGGACTCTTATCTGTTTTAGTTCCAGCTATAACATAGTTTTCTCCTCACCTTTCCCATGCTTCACTGTTGACATTACTGTCTTTGCTGAGAGAAGAGAGGTACAGTGGAGACTTTTGTCATCCCCACAGGGGATGTGGCAGCTCTCCCCTCCATGCTGTCCTTGCTCCAGTTTGTCCCCACCACATTTGAGATTTGTCTAGTATTGTTGTCACCTCGTCATCTACTACAGAATTATCATTGTCACTCAGAGAAAAGAATAACAAAAGTGTTTTGACAATAAGCCCACTTTTTTGTAATTATTTTTATCCCATCTCCTTTATCAGAAATTCTAAAACAAAATTCTCAAATTTAACTTCTCCTTTTCTCTCCTGCCACTCTTATTCCCACCTTTCATGAACAGTGCTTTCTCCTGGGATTCCTTCTTCCCCTGCCCCCCCCAGCCTCCTTCCTGTCCCTTTCTGTGTC
This sequence comes from Ondatra zibethicus, assembly GCA_004026605.1. Lineage (NCBI taxonomy): Eukaryota > Metazoa > Chordata > Mammalia > Rodentia > Cricetidae > Ondatra > Ondatra zibethicus. The sequence goes on along the minus strand of PVIU01003927.1, from coordinate 134,525 downwards.
CACCTATAAGCATTTTCAGTTCGTGGTCCTGAGACTTCTGTTGGTGGCCTGAACTCCTCAGGAATCCCACCTCATCCCTTGGGCAGGCAGCATCCACTCTGCCTCTCAGGCCTTATGCCTGCAGAGCTTGCTGGTGGAGAGTTTACTGAAAGCCTATGCAAGTTTGGTCCAGGAGAGGAAGTGGGTGGAGCTCTGTGGGTGTGCTCTCATCTACTCCTACTCCATTTGGCAACTTCCAGTTTGTTCCGTTCATCCCAGACTAGAAGGAAGACCCCGTCTCGACCACCTCACCACTCACCACCCCCTTTGCTGTCTCTGTGCCTCAGGAACTGTTGGTTCCTCGTGGCTCACATTCTTACTAACTGCAGGACCTTGGCTGTCCTGCCTGAAGACACAACCCCATCCCCAGTGTCACCTTCTCTTCCTTGCTCCCCTGTATGTGCCTGCATCCCACCCTCACTGCCCAGCATCAGGCCCAGACTCTTACCTGATTGTTTATTGTATTTGTGACAACAGAGGTCAAGGTCCCAGAGGACCAGGCTTTCTGTTTGGTGGAGACATAGCCTGAGAATATGGAGTGCTGGGGAACAAATAATACAGGCAGGATCTTTCCTAAAGTGAACAAATAAAGCCTCAACCATTATCTTTATTTTTAAAACAAGAAGGGATAAAGTATCCTCACTTTTGTATTATCTGTGACATTTAAATCTTTCCACCTTTCCAAACAGCAGTGTTTGTGTCTCCTCCACCGGTGTTACCTCCAAGTGTTCTTGCTGTGCTCTTACAAAGGTTGCTAAAGGAATTAGGTTAAGTGTGTGCGTTTCAGCAGTGAGTCATTAGTGGTGATTTAAGGGGGAAGGATGCTGCAGCCTGGTCCTTATTCTCTGGCGCTGGCCAGCCTCTGTCTGGACTGATGTGCACTGAACGGAACTGAGCATCATTCGTTTTCATCAGCGTTAACATTGCCACTCTGTCCTGGGTGACCTTCTGAGAGGGAGCTGTGATCGGTGTTGGGGTGTGGGAAGGATTACCCCAGTCTCTGACCCATTCTGGTTGCAACACCCAGCCTTTCCACAGTGAATTATATCTCAGAGGATTATTGTATCACTCAGATACCAACAAAGGTGTTTGGAAATAAGAAAGGACAGCTCCTTTTCCCATTCCTTGGGATTCAGTACAGTCTCTTGGTTCTTGATTCTGCTTCCATAGCTTCCGTCATATCAATGTTTTCATGGTGATAGATCTGACTCTTTTTTGTAAAAAGGAAAATTGCTTGGTTTTAACAAAGGAAGAAAAACAACAGAAATGCAATTTTAGCTTAATGTTTTCTCAGTGGCTTGAACCGCAGAATCTGTTTACAGACATTGGTTCAAAGAGGGCTGTTTGTACTCTGTGTTTGATCGCTGGTGGTGAGGTAAGGTTATCAGTGTTCTGGGTCAAAGTTGTGTCTTTGTCCTCCTACTTCAATGCTTTTGCTTTTGTGCTTGTGTTTGTCACCTCTGGGAGTTTGTTTTCCTACGGGAAAGTAATGGCTGCCTCTCCTTCGCCCTTCATATATGTCTTATTGTGGCAGAAATGATAGATGACCATGCCTACCTGTAGGAAAGCCAAAAGGATGTACCCACCTTTGGATGGGCACATGGCTACCCTGAATAAAGGTTAGCAGAAAAGAGGGAGTGTGGACATGGGGTAGGCAGCCTGAGTATCATAATGATACAGAGTCCCTGAGACTCGGGGCCCCATTTTGCGTCATGATAGGATGAAGGAATTTCCAATCATTAGGAAGTTTCCAGTTTTACATAAACGTTTTCTGTTCATCTTTGAGAAATACCCTTGCCCTCCAGTTTCCTCATGCCTGAAGAAACTTTTCGCCTTCAATTTTACACTAAATCAGGGACTATTTGTATCGCATGACAATTGCAAGTGGCTCCCAGTAGTTAGGTGGTCAGACACGGGCCTCTGGTGCCTGAACTGAACTGAGGACAACGCAGTGATTATTCACCCCTGTGGTAAGTCCTAATGAGCCAGCTATGCAAGCAGTCGTTGCATAGTACTGTCAGTATTTATTCATAAAGCACACATCTACAGCGTAGCCACCCTGTACCAGCTCTGGTATGAATGGCTGCAGAGACACGGTGCTAGCAAGTTAGAGATGGAGATTCTCCCATGAGCAAAGGGAGCCAGGAGGGGAACAGAGCAATGTAGGAAGATGATTCCAGGAAAGGGTGGCAAGGTCTGAGACCACCTCCCTGGAGAAATAATTTAGAGCAGAGAAAACTTTTTTCTCAAGATTTATATTTCTAAATTCTCAATTACCAGTAAAATATTATTTTGGGGAAAAAACCACACTAACCTGACCATAGGTACCTTTATCATAGAGTCGGTGAAGAAAATTGATATGGAATTTACATGTTATTATTTTCTCCTAAAAGATGACTCTCTGCCTGATTCTCCACTGAGTTGACCACCAATCCTTCATCACTCAGAACTCAGTGGGGAAGTTGCTAGATTCAGTGCACTTTAATCTTATATTCTTCTTTAATCTTTGTTTTATCTTTCGCTGTGGTCATGATGTGATAACCCTTCTCTCAGTCGTCCAGGCTGTGACTCTCCTTTCAGTTTTCACAAGGAGAGAAATACAGTGTCCATTGGGGATTGGAAACAAAAACGCCTGGGCTACCATTAAAACTATCAAACTATAACTTAATCAAAACTGTTAGAATATCACAGAAAATAATATTAAGTAGCATTTCCTGTGTCTGGTGCCTTGTCCACCGAGCTGAATCTGGGGTGGTGGAAAGGCTTGCTGCTGGCTCGCTTCTGACTCTGAGATGGCACAAGGATAGAGAGACGTCTTGTATGTGTTCGCACTGTTGGTTCTCTCCAATCTAATTCCATTTGATTACAAGAAGTTAAAAAACTGCTTTCCTTACTAAATATGGTGGGAGCATATTTCTTAATTAAGGACTTGGTAAATTTTAAACATCAGACCCTCTGGTTTGCTAAAAAGATAGTTTTTATTTGTTTGTTTTTCAGAGCTGCTTCCTGGGAACAGTGTTTGTTCGTCTGTTTGTTTTTTAACTAGGGGGCCTGGAGAGAAGAACTAGGCAAGAACCTGCTGTGTGCCTTAGAGCTATGCCTAGCCTTGGATGAGGCACTTCCTATTTTTCTCTGTTTGTTCTAAGAGTTGCTTTAAAGTAAAGAAGTGTCTAAGACATAGTTTTCTACTGTCTGGTAAATAGAATGAAAATGTATAGGATGTTGGAATTTGTTTGATTTTTACCAGGTCTTGCTTAGCGTTTCTATGCAATACAATCGTTCTCTGTGCTGTGAGGTTCTGGTTCCAAGTAAAAGCCCCTTTTCCAGCTGAAGAGCATCTTGCAGGAAGAGCTCTAGGATGTTACCCCACCCCCAATTCATTTATAATCACTTACTGGGGACCAGTTATGTGTCAGGCTAGATATTGGTTTCCCAGGGGCATGACAAATTTGGGCTCACAGCCTCAAACCTAATAAAAATAAATAGACATCAAACAAATAATTGTTTCATTTGTAATTGAACTAGGTTTTCTGTGCTGAGGATGTCCATGACCAAGGAGGATAGATTCATGTGGGCCAAGTAGTGAAGTATGGAGAGGAACAGAGGTCTCTCTTGGAATCCTCTGGTAAAGGGGAAAAGTGAACGGTCACTGATGGGGGGGGGACTATCAGGTCTATTGTTTCTGTTTTTAATTTTCCTTTATATAATGTAAAAAAAACTAGATTGTATTTAAATATTGGTTAGCTACTCGATGTGATAGTCTAAAGATTCTGAAGGATGAGGCAGTGAGTCCCCACAAAAATGGTGAGGGATTTGCTTTGAAGAGAAGCAAATGTTCCCTGCATTGCAGTGGCAGGGGAGAAGGGAGATGGCAATGGGAACACAGGCAGGAGAGGACAGTTCCTGTCCACTGGTCCCTGTTCTCTCAGTTGGCAGCAGGCAAGCTCAGCTGCTGAAAGCCAGAGGCTGGAGGTGAGTGCAGGATTTTGCACCGCCAGCAACTTGCATGCTTATTGTCCCCTAGGAGAATGCAGTTATGTAAAACACTTGGGGAGCAGCCTGACTGAGCTGATCCAATGTTCCCCTTCCCATAGTTAGGTGTGATAAAATGTCAGGGAGCTCCAGTGATTTGCAGTAGAGTGTCAAAGGATGGCCGCTGGATGCTAACTAAGTTAGATGAGGGAGTGGCTTTTTGTGAGAGAGAATGGAGGGAGGGAAGTAGATGGCCTGGAAAAATCCACTGATGTTGAAAACAGCCATAAATGGGCCTGGGACCCCTGAGCAAGCAGACTAAAGGGATATGCTTTTGTCCTCAGCTAGATGGCTGTTTCAGTGAGTGGGGGACAAAGCAGTCCCAACGTGGTCCACTCTTTGTGGCCAGGTGGCTCAGGGAAGAAGACACTGGATATGAGGTCAGTGATCGGAATAGTGGGGCTGTCCACACGGAGGCTGTCGACATGGACGGGACGGGAAGTCCTGGTAGCTTTTGAGTTTACCTGAGCCAGCTGTTGGGAACGGCATAGAGTGAAACTCGGTGGTTTGGACGTCAGTCTTCCCTGAGTGACATGGTAACAGAAGCAGGCTGGTGAGAGTATCTGAGAAGATGAGAATCACGAGGCCTTGAGTGACGCTGGGAGGACAAGCAGCACAGACGTCTCTCACCTGAGTACCCAGAGAAGTACCTCCTTCAGAGGGCTGTGGAAGGATGTCTTTACACAACATCCAGAAGACACTAGAGCTAGGGGATGGGGAAGCTGATCCAGACAGGGTTGAGGGGAGCTGGAAGCTTGTTGAGCCTGAAGTTTAAATATGAGAGCTGGGGAATGGGAAGGAAAACATAGGGTTGAAGAGAGATACCTCCTAAATTAGTATGAGAGTGTAGGATGGAACATTCCAGGAGTTCCTTGTGTGTGTCTCTCTGTGTGTGTATGTGTGTGTGTGTGTATCTGTGTGCATACATGTTCAGGTGGAGATGGATGCTTGTTAGTAGGATTACAGAGCTGAACTTGGGGATTTGGCCCCATTCATCTTTAGAGGCAGACTCATTTGGGCGTTATCACAAGTCATCTCAGGCCTGTCGAGTCGAGTGCCATCCAGTAGTACAGCATAGTGTTATCTGAAGGAGGGGGAAAAGGAGGAAGGTGAAGCGGAGCGCTGGCTTTTTACCTTGCCTGGTCTTCATAGCCACATTGGAGGGCACTGGGCTGTTTATCCTCACTCACTGGCTTGGTTGTGGACATTTATGGAATTCAGTCAACAGCTTGTGGCGGTGTAGCCTTTGTCAATACTGATCTCTAAAACAACAGTGAGCATTCTCGTGTCTGCTTTTTTAAAAAGTTGGGCAGTGCCTGTTCATCGTCTGTCTCTGATGCTGGGCTGTAATGGTATCTATTTCGGCCATCACAGGCTCTGTCATGCCATTTTTATACATTGTCACAGTACCCGGTGTTTTGGGTGACAATTGGTCTTAATTTGTAAAGTCTCAGCCGACATCATTTACGTATTTTAGACTTTTCAATTCTTCAACAAGAGTTTTCAAGCTATGTTCTTTTACTTCCTGAATGGACAAATGATGTGAAAATCCTTCCATGTCAAGCTGTATGTCCTACTCCTGGGTGCCAAGGAATAGGCCATATCCGTGGCCCACGTGGTGCAGGACACCGCAGGTAAAGATTTGTCGTACTTAAATCAGTTTAGGGATGAAAGCACGTATTATGCAGACCAGCATCTCTGTGTAACATCATAAGGACCTGAGAGCCTGCTGCTCCATCGCTGTCCCTTCTCCTCTGTGAAGACCCTTTTTTGAAGAGTCCTTCTATCTGCCCTCTTCTTCCCTCTTGGCGTCATGGGCTTCTGGGGCATTTCTAAGACCTACCTGAAGTCTCTGACTATGGCTGTGAAGGGTTTCCCTAAAGTAATCCTTTCTGATGTACTCGCCATGCCTGTGTCTTGCTCTTATTCTGAACCATTTCCACACCCACTGAGTCTTTCTTGTAGGGGATCTCAGAAACTCTTCCTTTTTCCCTCCTATTCTCTGTTTACTTTTAAGTTCTCTTTTTCCTCCTTTTTATTCATTCAGAGGATAGATGATTCTGTTAAAGAATATAAAATGAGAGTGAAATTGTTTCAAGTTTATAGCTGTTAAAAAGGATGTAGACTGGATGGTACCCATAAAGAAAATACATGCAGATAAATCTGTAAATCTTTGCTGTTGTTTTTGTCCCCAGTAGTTTGTAAAGTTATACATAAATGAGTTATTCATATTAATGATCCAATGAGAGAACATAGATTAAAACTGAAAAGAACAAATATTAAATTTGCCTAATACAAACATCAACAATAAGTATAAAGAGAATGGCATAAGTCATGTAACATGTGAAGAAAGAAAACATTTGCTCATGCAGCAGAAATTTCAATTGGCACAGGAAGCCCTTGCTTTGTCAGGTAATAACAGTCTGAGAAGGCAGTGTCCAGTGTAGTTCTGAGGTAAATCGATTCAACTGTACCTAGAAGATACAGTGGTAAACGTGTCGCATAACTGCCTATATGTAAATGTTATGTGTGTAGATGTGTTGAATGCCCATTGAAAAGGAAGGAATCAAATGCATGCAGACACCTTGGTTGCTTGTGGACATCAGTGGGACTTGGGGTTATGAGCAGGCTGGATCTATTGAAATGTCTCAGTACTCTGCAGGGAAAGAGAAAACCAGTGAAGGTCAAACAGAGAAGGACAAAGGGAAGAGGCTGATGTAGAACTAAGAGTGTTGTCTGAATTGGGGGAGAGCTCTGTTGGTGTTGGGGCCACTTTTCAGACATTATCAGGTGATGTGGCTACAGAGACTCTTAATTAGGCTATGTGTGTGTGTGTGTGTGTTTGTGTGTGTGTACGTGTTGTGTTGTGCATGTGTGTGCACAAGTTCACCTATGTATGTACTTATAAGCAAATTGTGTGCATGTGTGTTTTGCATGTGTGTGCACAAGTGTGCCTATGCATGTACTTGTTTGCAAAGTGTGTGCATGCTGTGTACTCTGAGCTGCAAATTCCAATCTGGTGTTCCCTAGCCTTGTGAGTCTGTTTCCGTTTAAATTAATTAAAATTAAATAATATGAAAATATCATCTCTATGTTTCAAGTGCTCAGTGGTCATCTATGGCTGTTGTCCCTAACAACCTATGTATAAGACATGCACACCACCGCAGAGTTTCATTTGACATACTCAAAGGAATCTTGCATACTATTCTGCCTTCTTTGTGGAGTTTTTGTTGTTGTTGTTGTTGTTTTTTATAAGTAGCAGGTTTTTCTTAGTCCTTCCTTTACAACTTGAGTCATTGTTTTCCAATGTAAGCAAGTCATAATGCTGTAGCTGGTGCCTTCCACTAAGCTCCCTTATGATGCCTTCCTGTGGCACTGGGGCTCCCTCACCATTTTTTGTTGTTTCCTGCCCAGTAGCATCCTCTGTTCGCCACTTCTTCCAAGCTGTCTCCATCACTGTGTGTGTCATGGAATCACCTTTTCTGGCTGGATTCTGAAGAAGCCAGAGTTTCAGTGGGCATGGTTTCCCTGTTCCAGAAGTTTCTCTGAACCCTTTACTACCCCAATATGTCAGCGGCAGAGCCTGCTCGCTGCTTTTATTTGTGTTGTTTAAACATTAATATGAGTATGTTTGATGTGTTCTAGCCACCAAATAGTCTTTCAAGGTTGAACTGCACAAACTAGGATATAAAATGAAGGTGAGTGAAGCATAGATGGGGGAAAGCCCACTGTAGACGCACAGCAGTGCAAATAGCTGGGCATTGATAGTGAGTCCGAGGCGTGAGAGACCACCCCACCTCCCAAGCCCACAAACACTCGGGATTGCTCAGGAGTCGCGCTGTTCTTGCTGAGCTGTAGACCTGGGTATGACGCAGAAGGGCTGGCGAAAGTAGAGGCAAGGTGTGCAAAAGTTTCCCAATACTAGAAGTTTTCAGAAATGGAAAACGACAAGAATGAACATCTGTAATTAGTTTATTTGTGATTTTACAAAAGATAAAATGTTAAGAATTAGTATTATTGTGGCCTAAACTTTATATAATTCTAAAAGTTTAAAAGTGCCATTCTTCACTTCCTGTCTGTGATGGTGTCCGTTCAGATACACACACAGACTCACTTCCTGTCTGTGATGGTGTCCATTCAGATACACACATATACCCACTTCCTGTCTGTGATGGTGTCTGTTCAGATACACACACAGACCCACTTCCTGTCTGTGATGGTGTCCATGCAAATATTCACACATATTCACATGTACCCACGCACAAGCCTGTTAAAAATATTCCTATTCCATCTCCCACCCAAACATGAACTTTGTTCCTATCATCAAAAAGATGGAGAGCAGCAGATGAGGATTTTAAACCATCCCTGCTCTTCACACTCAGATTTCCTTCCGCATCAACTTTAGCTTAAAAAAATTCTTGACTAAGTTAAAGAAAAGAAAAACTTATGTATTCTAGACAGAAGTACTTTTTTCTCTTGGCATAGATTTATTTTTAAACCCAAAAGCCATCATTCTGCAAGATGCTTCTTGCAATCTTATTCAAAAGATTATTAGGCAATTATTATTATGGCCAAAGAAAAAGGAAAACCAAAAATAGAGCCCAACCAGTTGCACTAGGGGCCTGGTGTTAAAATTTCATTTTTATTGTTGTGATGAGATGCCAGGACCCAGGCAACTTATAGGCAGCTCATAAAGGAAAGTGTTTAATTTGGGCCTATCGTTGCAAAGGGTTAGTACTCAGTGATGGTGGAGCAAAAGCGTGGTGTCAGGGATAGCTGAGGGCTCACATTGTGGTCACAAGTAGCAGGCAGAGAGAGAGAGAGAGAGAGAGAGAGAGAGAGAGAGAGAGAGACCTTGAGAATGGCATGAGTCTTTTGAAATCTCAAAGTCTACCCTCAGTGACACACGTCCTCCAACAAGGCCACACCTCTTAATCCTTTCCAAACAGTTCCACCAGCTGGGAACCGAGTATTGAAACACACATAGAGTACTGAGTCTGTGGGGGCCATTATCACTTACACCACCACAGCCTGCTGAAAGCACTTCCTGTTCCTGCCTCCAGAGCCTGGGGAAGTGTGTGGTCACCCAGGTCTGCTGAGGGACAGTGGTGGTTCAGCTCTGTTTTCAGGAGCGCCTCAGGCTGGGAAGAATGCATCATTAGCACTGATTATTTTTACCTCACTAGATCAGAATACCTAGGACTGGTATTTTGAGCGGAAGTGGAAGTCTCCTTAAACAAGCTGTCAGTGTCCTATTGTGTTCAGCTGACAAGAACAGTGACATCAAGAGACCACCAAAGACTTTTGAGAATAATCTATCATGTCAGCTGATCAGGCAGGCAGACCCCCGCAGGCCACTTCTAGATGGATTTCAGTTTGCTTTCTTTTCATTTTTGTTAGCGTAGCCAAGGGGTTAACAGCAATATTCGAGGCTGTTTGGAGTTTATATAGAATATGCATAAGCCATTGTTTGGAAGGAACTGTATCAGTTCTATCTATGAGAAAAATGGGACTTCTGGCACACAATTATCACATAATTTACATTTTATTTGAATGAATTTGCATAGTGGAGGAAAATGAAGTAGTTCTATCTGTTAACATAAAAATATTTAAAGATAGCCATCTAAAAACGTAACTTTTGAACCAAGATCCAGGATGAGCTAGAAGTTGTGTTTTGTTTTGTTTTTTTCTAAATAGAAACAGTCTTGGAGGCACAAAGATAATTTATTTGACACTGTAAAATTATATTCTTCATACAGATCGCCAGGGAGTCCTACGGTGTGGTGGCCTCTGGCACATTGCAGGTGGGTGGGAGACAGAGCACACATGGCTGGTGTGTTGCAGAAACACAAGGGAACACTAGCTGCTCAGAAGTGGGGTTCCCGATCCTTGAGGCGATGCCGAGTGCTGGTCATGCACTTAGATCACAGTCAGCCTCCAGGTGATGTTTACGTGGGGTCACTTTTTCAGCTCAAAACTGAAGAGGAAATCACTTCAGATATTTCCTCCCCCTCCCTCTCTCTGTCTGTGTGGTGTGTGCTGTGTGAACCCACATGCGAGCACACACGTGTTCATGTTTATAGGCTAGTACGGATCAAATGACCAAGTTGGATGCTCTGACCTCTCACTTACTATGTAGTATGAATCAGACCACCCCACTCTTCCTGGCTTCAGTTTCCACCTATCTAGATAGCTCTTGGCCATTAAAATGGTGGTGTCAGCATTCATGGAAAATTACAAGTGTAGAACTGTGTGTCTGTTTGTAGAGAAAGAAATGTAGCATGCAGACCAAACTACATAGTTATGTGTCCCCGCCTGGCCTTGAACTCAGTTTTCCTGTGTTGAGATTACAGGGGCCTGTAACCATCTCCTTCAGGCATAATCTGAGCCTGGATTCCAAGATTTCATTCCCTGCTTTGTTTAGCCTTTTAAGGATAGAATGTAAATGAAGCAAGTAGATCAGATTCTCTCTCTCTCGCTCTCTCTCTCTCTCTCTCTCTCTCTCTCTCTCTCTCTCTCTGTGTGTGTGTGTGTGTGTGTGTGTGTGTGTATTTGAGACTAAATTATCCCTTTTATTTCAGCCTTGGTACAGGAAGAGTTCCACCCAGAATTCTTTTTTCTTCATTATATGAAAAGTCTGGTGCCATGTTCTCTTACCTTTTCATTGCTGTCATTCAAGCATAAGTCCACCAGAAATGCGGATGCTCTAGACAGCCATTTCCTTTAACTACCTTCTGCATAAGTCACATCTTTCACCCCTGGTGTTCTGAGATGAGACTCTTTTCTCCTATTGTTTTAATCTCACAGTTGTTTCAAGCTCACATCTTTTACCTCTGGGGAATGTTCTAGTATTATCTCTTTAATGATACACTTTTCTTTTTTTCTTTTTAATTTTCTCCTTCTATTATATTTGTTCCTGGAATGATACTTGAAATTCTCTTGCCTGGTTTTAGAGACCATGTCTCTTGTTTAGCTTCTGTAACTATTAATCCTGAAATTGAAGCCTCTAATTACACTTAGGGTTCTATCGGTTTCTGGAGACATGTTCTTGTCTGATTAGGCTTTTAGTTGAATGTTGGCCTCATTTGATGGATTGTGGGTTTTCCTTTACCTCACTCATGGCATTGGGAGTTGTTCTTGCTGCCCCATGAATGGATTCTTTTCTCATTAATTTGTTTGGGGTATTTGTGTATATGTGGTTGTGTGTGCGGGTGTGTGTGTTGTGTGTGTGTGTGTGCGCATGCATGTATTATGGGAAAATGCCCTATGTCAGCTTCATTTCCTAGTGTATCCTGTGGCCGCCTCCCTGCACCAACGCCAGAGCTCTCATCTTCAGTTCTCGCCATTACCTGTATACCTTCCTGTACTTTTACCCATTTATTAGTTTTGGTGAGGAGAAAAATAAAAGAAATTATAGTAAAGGGAAAAGGATACATTCTGTTTCCTTTTTGTCATATTTTTGTCCTCAATCTAAACTGTTTTTATTGCCTGTGATAGTTAACCTGATTGTTTATGATTACATTCCTACCTGTTTGCAGTTACTTCATCTCTCCAGCGTAGAACTCTCTTCATAGAGATAAGAAGTAAAAAGTCTTTGGAAATACCTTTCTTGCTTAATTTCTCTCTGTAAGTTGCAAGAATTTACAAGGACCAGTTGAAATGGGGTCTCAAAATATGGCCTTGCGGTCAGATGCACAGCCCTTCTTACTTCATTGCCACCTTTAGTTAAAGCTTTCTGTGCCAAGAGAGCGGCTCAGTGCCACGTAACCACATTTGTCTGGTTCCCTGTCATTGGCCAGCCATTGTCCTTGATGCTGTGTTACCACGCAGGGAAACTGTACTCAGTAGAATTTAAAAATAAGCTCGTCAATGTAATTTCTTCCAACAGGCAGATGGAAGAAAAGTATTTGACTTTAAAGAATACTTTCAATTCTTGAAATGACATGATTAATTACCCAATTTTTGTAAAAGCATTGATAATGTAACAAAAGGTCAGCTATGGGTCCCAATATTGCTTCTATCTACTTCTGTAAAATTCTTCAAGGCTAATGTTTAAGTTTGACTTTATGAAATGTGGAAAAATTATATGAGCGTTCAAAGTTTTCAATTTTTTTTAAGGATGGGAATTGCATGTGAAATGCTTGGTTCTGTGGCAAAAGCACTACATTGCGACACATCCTCAAGATTTTATTAAGTACAACATTCCAAGCTGCATGAAGGAGCAGATACAGGAATCATCTGCTTAGTGTGATGAAAACAGGCGTTTGGCTTATTTCTGTATGAAAACATTGATACTTCAAGTAAGGAGATTAAGATCTCCTTGAAAACCTAAATCACAATCAAACAAAACTAAAGGAAATCCACTATCTTAAAATTAAAAATAGCAGCCACAGATTAATGCAGCTCTTAGCCTGGCTCGGAGGCACTTCTTATTCCCCTGGCTGCTGGCTAATATGGGGATTTACATCTGGTCAAAGGGAGCAGGAAAATATGACTTTGGAGTTCTTGGCCCTAAATGGAAAATTTAGATCATACATATTCCCCTCTCACCCCTAGGTTCTGGGAATATCGTGGAAGAGGAGGTAGAAATTGTGTAAGAGCGGAGCCTGAGGTGATGGCACGGAAGAGCCTGTGCACTCACTGTAACCGTGGTTACCCACGTGAGACCTGAACAAGACTGGCCCGCCAACATTCATCATGGAAGAGGGAAGGGCTCATGAGACCCCATCCCTCCCTGAGGGACTATGGGCAGCTAATAGTGGCTAGAGAAAGCATGGGTAGGCACTGATAAATTGACCATAGCCTTCTTGTGCTCACATACGCCATCCTACTTGAACTCAGTGGTCCCACGTATGATAAAGACGTGGCCGTAGGAGGGGGTTTGTTGGGAAGAAGGAAAGCTACAACAGGAGGAGGAGGAGACCAGGTAACAGGGTAAAAAAGACTTTAAAAGTATGAGACCTGGTACCAGGGATAAAATAGGACTCAAAATTATCACATACTTGTATGAAACTATCAAATAATTTGAAAAAATTGAAATACAATGAATATGCATTTGAATTCCATAGTTAATATTAGAATTTTCATTTCATAGGCAAAATTAAAATTTTGGAGAATACAAAGAAGTATTTATAAATAACTCTGGGAAGCAGGCACGATGACTCAATGGGTAAAGGTGTTTGCTGCATAAGACTGGCTTCATCCAAAAAGATGAAGGAAAGAATTGACTCCACAAAGTTGCCTTTGACCGCTGCGTTTCCTGGCATACATCACACACATCAAGCACTCGCATACATTAGTGACAAATATTAATTAGATAAAAATAACCTCTGAAAACATAAACACCAATTTATGTGCCTTAAATGGACTTAGTTTTTCCTTTCCCCTTTTTATGATATGCATATACATGACTTTTTTTTTACATCTGTATATTATCAGACAGAATAATTAGTTTCTAGTTTTGTTACTTTTTTTTTAAAATCTTGTACTTTCTCACATTGTTTTAAAAATTCCTTAGGCATACAGTAAGACTTTGTGTTTTTGGTGCATAAGTTTCAAGATCTCTGTCTCTGTGTTGTAGGTTTTATATCAGTTAGAAATCACTTATTTCTTCCACTGCCCCCAAATTCTATTTTGCCTTATATTAAGAGTGCCAAAATGATATGTTTAAAACTATTTGCTGGGGGCTGAGGAGTTAGCTCTGTCACTAAGAACCTGAGTTTGATTCCTAGATCCTATGTAAGGCCAGTGTGGTGTTATGATCCCAGTGTTGTGTAGACAGACACGGATGGGTCCTTGGAGATTGCTTCTTAACCAAATATTCCTAGCAAGGTTGACTAAATTTGACAATGCATTCTTTCTTCTTTTCTTCCCTTGTTCCTTCTCTTAACACACAACCTGTTTCTTAGAAGTACAGATCAATTCTTACAAGGAAGCAGGGAGCAACAACATCGGTAATCTTAGAGCTGGGTTTTTCTTCTGTCTGTTTGTTAGAGACCTGCAGGCTTCTCCATTACCATCGCCTCAGTTCTGGAACAATATTTTTTTCCCACTTCAGGGTCTGTAAGAAAGTTGTTTGTGGTGTCTGAATATCCTGTGTTCCATCTTTGCATCTTAGAGAGCACTTCTCATCTGGGAAAGACACTGATTGGAGATAGAGATATAAGCCTGGGCATTCATCTTTCAGATTTCCTTCTTCATTGTATCCACTCAGCTTTTAGTATTTATTATGGTGGGGGCCAGAGTTCTCCACTACCTGGTGTGTGTGTGTGTGTGTGTGTGTGTGTGTGTGTGTGTGTCTGTGTGTCTGTGTGTGTCTGTATGTAAGCGAGTGTGTGTGCATAATTTTCAATATATCCAAATGTTTGCATGTAGTTTTCATTATATGTAGCATTTATTCATTGCCTTTGGACAAACTGTTTCTTTGGATAAGATCACCTCTGTCCACATAATTTTCAGTGTTGTATTAGATTCTTATGTCAGGAAGCCCTGTCATGTGGATTGGATGAGGAGCAGTCTGACTGTCTCTCCTTGCTTTTACTGTTTTCACTTCCCAGGAGTGCTGGGAAATCACTTGGCTGCGTGTCCTACGGAGTTAGAGAATTTCATGCATCTCTGAGTTTTCTCCCTGGGGACAGTGTGTCACCACCTCTCACCACCTTCCCAGCCTCCATTCTGACCATCTTCCTCACTGCTTGCTCACCAGCCTAAGTGGATCTGTTTTAATCTGGTTGCTAGGATTATATTTCAAAGGCAAACATAACATATACAATCAAACATGACTCGAAAGGACTCACACTTTGGTTGATCGTGACATGTAAACATCCCTAGGATGAAGGTGATCAATTCTCTGTTATTTTCAAAAGTAGTACAATTTCAAATCGGCTTATCCTTCAAGTAATGGCAAACTAGCTAATTCTTTAATGCCAGAATAGATTCATAGCATTTTGGGACTTCTACATCATCTTCTGTAAAACGTGCTGACGGCTCTTGATGAGTTCTCGTTTCTCTATATTGGTGCAGTTTCTCCTCCATAGCCGTACATGTGTTCAGAGACCCCCAAGAAGGGCCTGACTTGACAGCGTGAGCCTGCTGGAAAGGCTCCAGCAGCTTCTTTCTCAGCACATGAAGCCTCTCCAATAATATTTTATTTTTCAGTTCAAATCTATTCCTGACTCTCTATGAGAATCTCTGAGTCACAATGCTTGGCTGGTGCTGCTCACATCAGGGGATGTCTTGCTAAAGTGACCTTCGGGCTCCGTACTTCTTGGCATTTCCTGCCACCATCCATCTGAACATACATCCTTTAAAAACTTCCACCAACAATTCAATCTTTTTTTAGAAAAAATAATCTTAATTATTCATCATTCTGGCCATTGTTTGCAGTTTGAGATACAATAGGAATATGGCTGATGGCCAGAGGGATGATGTCTCAGTGGATAAAGGCAGTTGCAACCAAGGCTGAGGACCTGAGTTTGGTCCCCAGAGCTCACGAGGTGAAAGAAGAAAACATAACCCCACAAGGGTTTGCCCTGGTCACCAATCCCCAGAGCTCACGAGGTGAAAGAAGACAACATAACCCCACAAGGATTTGCCCTGGTCGCCACGCATGCACCATGGCGCGTCCTATTCACTTTCTCCAAGACACAGGAAAGAAGAAAAAAGAGAGAAAGGAAGGAAGGAAGGAAGAAGGAGAGAAAGAATGGACAAAGAAAGGACAAATGGAGAGGGATGGATTTGTTTTTCTTTCCTCAGCATCTCAGTCTTGAAGCTCAGTTCTCCCTATAGATCTTAGCAGCCTCAGAGTATAACTTTTTATTTCCTTCTCCGAGTAGAAAATGTAAAGGAAATGCTTCTTTACACATATTCTCTTTTATTGTGTGAGTGGCCATATCACTACTTTTGTTTTTTGAGCCATTATTAAATGCAAAAAAAAAGTGTTTTTTGAACAGAATCCCTTTGCTACCAGAATGGTAGACCAAAATTCAAGACACCTTCTCAATCTCTTACAGTGAATGAAACTCAGGTCAAGGGAATATGTGCTGCGCATGGCAATGCAAGATCTCATCACAGTACCTAGACATTTCTTTGTCGAATTTTTGGTCAATATTTTCAGACCGTTGTTGACCTTGGGTGATTAAAGACTGGCATTTTAAAATTCAGATAAAAGGGTATACTGTGATATATTTTGTTGTTTGCTTTAAGAGATACATAGCCATATTGTGCTTCAAGACCCGACACATACTGTCTAGATGAGACGTATTCCAACTGAAGATAATGTAGTCAAATGTGTATTGTACCACATGCTAAAGTGGTCATTATTCTAATTCCACATAGCAGACTGGTTGCTAGCAACAATAACCAGGCTGCAGTGGCCTCTTTTCCTAAAGATGTTTCTATAATCAAGATGAATGGTCTTTCCTTTATCAATTAGACATAAGAAATACGTAATTACATCCCTAGCTTCCTGCTACTCCTTGAAATTTCAGGAATTATTGAAGAATTTACCCTAAAGAAGGTTAATGCGTGGACATCAATAAAATAGAAATTAAGAAGGGTTTTTCCAAGGTAATGCATCTCTAATTATAGGAAGTTCTTCATTTTCTAGAGCACCTGAAAGTAAGCATAAATATGTAATTTTCACGGAGACTCTATTTTCTTAATTTTTTTTAGGAACAAAACCCCACCATTATTCAGTAATGTTTAATAGCCACAATCCCAAGGATTAATAATGTAGCTGGGGCCAGTCTTAACTTTTGATTGGTGGTAGTGCTGATAGTACAACTCAGTTTTGGAAGTTTCTTGCAAAAAAAAAAATGGTGTGCTATTTTCCTGACAGTTTATGTGCTGTGTTTTCATCACCAGTGAAGAATTATAAGAGGTAACATTCGTTTATCATTTACCCCTGTCACGAAGTTTTCAAATGCATTATCTTGTTAAGTAAACACCACAGCCCTATGGTTTACGTTTCTTTTTTCCTAGTTTATGAATAAAAAATTGGAACTTGAACAAATTATGTCATTGTGCCCGCACATAGCTGATAACTGGTGGTGAGGTTTAAAAATCAGTGTATCACTATCCTCTAATTGCTCATGAGATATTCTTTCTCTGACTCTCAGCTTCGTACAGAACTGGAATTCTCCTTGATATTATGTCTTTCACTTGTAGGTTAGGAAGGATTGAGGTCAAAATGAGAAATAAAGCAAACTGTACACAACCTGGTATATCTAGATAGTCAACTATTGCTTCAGTTAATTTTCTATTGCTGTGAAGAGATGCCAGACCATGACCAAGGCAATTTGTGAAAGAAAACATTTAATTGGGGTCTTGTTTACAGTTTCAAAGGGTTATTCCATGGCCATCACGGTGGGGAGCATGGCAGCAGCCAGCAGGCATGGTGCTGGAGTAGTAGCTGAGAGCTTCCATGTTGAGACAACCATGAGACAGAAAGGGAACTAGTTGGGAATAACTTGAACTTTTGAACCTTCAATAACAGCCTCCAGTGACACACCTCTTCCAACACAGCCATGCCTCCTAATCCTTTTCAAACAGTGCCAGCAACTAGGGATCAACCACTCAAATATTTTAGCCTTTGTGGGCCATTCTCATTCCAGCTAGCACAATTGTTAAGGAAGGTGCAAGAACAGCTTCCACATGAAATAAGGCCATACAAAGTGACCTCTGGGGTTCCATCAGTTGAGTTGCTACTTAGATATGATACAAAGTGAAGAATCCAAGCTACTTGAATGCCTACCTCCATTTTGGGAGGTAAAACTGTTAAGGAACTCCTTGTAAAACATGAAATTTCATTAAGAAACTTTTAAATCAGAAATCTGGGATAAAGTCTTTAGTTATGAAAATATTAAGCCAGGTATGATGAGTTTAATTATCTCTTTGTCTTGATTATACAATAGTTACAGCATCACATGCCAGTTTCGGTTATTATATTTCAGTGCCTGA
Organism: Ondatra zibethicus; assembly: GCA_004026605.1. Classification (NCBI taxonomy): domain Eukaryota; kingdom Metazoa; phylum Chordata; class Mammalia; order Rodentia; family Cricetidae; genus Ondatra; species Ondatra zibethicus. The sequence continues at coordinate 116,495 of PVIU01003927.1, read as the reverse complement.
ACATGTCAGATTTAATATTCATTTCCCTGTGTGTATGTGGAGCCAGATGGGAGAGGTGCATTGCCTATTTCTGAGAGCTCACTGTTATTGCTCAACTTTCCAAATTCTTTCAGAGTTAACAGTGAGCAGGGCTGAGGGAGGCTCAGGGCTACATTAATCTAATGTAAATAATGCATAGCAATAACCTGAAATAATGTGCCATGCATCTGTAAGTGATCTTCCTGCTAACTAAGAGAGATACCATGGCGTTAACCTTCTTATAATAATACATGCTCCAGAAGGGTCAAGCATGAATGAACAATATATCACTCTCCACATAATTGGAGCCCTGAACTTGGCAATATTTGATAGAACATTTTAACGCTACTTTTGGAATCAACACTGATTTTTTAAAAATAGAACAGTTTCATTCCTAGGTATATGCCCAAGAGAAATACATGCGTTGAATTAACGAAAATATGTAGACCATTTTCTGGTTGTTTCTATGATAAGATAACATGGCAGAATCAAGGTAAGGAAGACAGGGTTTATTCTGGTTCACAGTTAAAGGGTGTGGTTCATGATGGTAGAGCAATGGAGGAGCAGGAGCTTGAAGCAGCTGTTCACAGGACATTTAGTCAGGAAGCAGTGAGGAATGGAAGGTGTGTTGTTGTTGTTGCTGCTGCTGCTCCTCCTCCTCTTTAGTTCTCTATCTCTATTTGTACAGTCCAGGGTCTCAGCCAGGAAACGCTACTACCCACAGTAGGCAGGATTTCCCATGTCAATTCATACACAGTAGGTGGGTCTTCCCAACTCAGTTAATACAGTCACGGAAGTCCCACAGGCACGCTAGAGGCCCATTTCCTACAGTGATTCCTTCAAGCTGACACTGACCATTGCAGCTCTACTCCTTGTCTGTTTGATATCCACACATCACTTTTAAAGCGTGACAGTCTGCTCCTTGTTCCCATACTTTGAACACTTGATTCCCAGCAGGTGGCACTGTTCGGGAAGGCTCTGGAAGCTTTCAGAGGTGGCGCTTTACTGGAGAAGTGGTTCACTGGAGGGGACCTTAAAGGTTTGCGGGCTGTCCCCACTGCTTTGCACGCTCTGCTTCTGGAATGTGGATACAATGTGACTAGCCAACCTTCTACAACTGCCATTATTCCTGCCTTGGCTGCTGTCATGCTCTCTCTACCATGACTGGCTGTAATCTTTCTAGAAGTATAAGCCAAAATAACCCTTTCCCCCAAAGTTGCTTTTATTAGGGTATTTTTTATCACACCACAAAAAAGAAACTACAACGTACCAAAATTTAGCAATGCTAGACAATAACTTCATGCCCATCAATATTACATAGACGATGTATGTTTTCTTATAGAGATTAATCACACAAATATAGATGAAACTCATAGACACAATGTTTGTGTTGGAATTGAAAAAGAACAAATACAGATAACAAATAGCAAATGACTTAGTTAATACAAGGTGTATTGTGGGGGGTCCCTGCAGGCATCAGACAGGGAGGTGAACAGTGAGAAGAGTTGAGAATGAAAACCTGGTACAAATTGACTTCATCAACTGGATCAGGCTTCTGGGAGTCCTAATGCCAGGCGGCTCTTTGTTGTTATATTTAAAATGCAATATAATCTGGGGAAAGGTTTCCAGACAACAATCAGTCCAATTTCAAGTGTACAATATACCTGCAGGTGTAGCTACATAGAGACTCTTTTGCAGAGTACATGAGGGTGGGTTCTACATTTAGAAGGCCTAGAATCTATGGTAGTCTCTGACCAATAGCATAAAGGTCAGAAGGCCATAAAGTACATGTAACAGCTCCCCTAAGGATGGGTATTGGTCTAGGCAGGGAAGAGTCTGGGATGATCATGCTGGGGAATTTGGGTGAAGTCCACCTCTATAGCAAAAGGTGGGTGAGTTCTGCCTCCACAGATAGCCAATAGGTCACCAAGTCATTAACACAATCTACTCCCAGCATTCTGGCCTGGAAAGCATGTATTTTTATCTCCTCCACTGAGAAGATGCCCCTGTATTTCCTGGTTTCTCTAGTGATCCGTGGGTGCAAGGACCTTCATGTCCCTAGCAGTACAAAACTGGGCAAAATGACCTGCTGTAATAAAATTCAGCAGTGTGTGTGTGTTTCTTGGAGCAGCGAAGAGAAGAGAGCTATGGTTAGGTTTCTGGAGTCATGGTTTATGCCCTGGTGTGGTGTCTGTGACAAGAGCTTCTTCAGTTTACAGATGTAACTCCTTATATGTGCACTCGTGTGTGTGTGTGTGTGTGCACGCGCGCACGCACACGCACGTGAGGTCTATTTAATGAAAATCATCCATACATGATTGTATTACCTCACGAATTTCGAAGTAGTCTCAGGACTACTTAGGAGCTAACATGAAAGTTTCTACCAGTTTACCCTTTGTGTTGACAGACCTGGCAGCAGTATGTGCTCTATGGATTAGAAGTAACCAAGCCAAAGGAAGCCATAGTCTGTGGCCATGAGATATCACTCCTGAAGTAATCCAGAGGGACAGATTTGTGACTCCACCCTCCCCCTGGACATGTGGACTCTCAGTCAGGAGACTGGCGGCAGCTTCCAGGATTCCCTGCTAAGGCTAGCCTTAACACGGCTTGTGAAGTTGGAAATTCATCTGTGCTATCTGAGCCTTCATTAGTTTCACAGTCCACAGTATTCATTCTAGGTTTAATCTCCTTTGCTTGTCTTTTGTCATGAATTAAAATGAGCTAACAGAACAGATTAAAATGTTTAACGTTCTTTGAGTTAGGAATTAGAGGCCTTGCATTTCTGCTTTGTGTTCTGGAAAACATCACCCAGTTGTTACTCTGTTTTTGCTCTATTTATACTCCGCTTTGGGTTAGAATGAAGACATTATTTTTCCTCTGTGAGAAACCAGATCATGCAGAGGCTTATTAGTCATATCAAGAAAAATCCTTACCCAGGCTCAAAAGTAAGCCTGAGACAGATTACTGTCCTACACCCAGGAAAGACCTGGAGTTTGGGTCAAGTGAGACACCTTGGCCGGCCGGGCTTAGCATGGTATTTAAACTGATTATAAAATGTAGGATCAAATCTCCTGAAGTCTAAGAAAATATACATCACTATTTTGAGTATTTCCTGAACAGGATCCACATGCAGTCAAGTCCAACACCCTGCCTCTTTCTCTCCACCTACTCAGTTATCCAAGAATTCTTCACTGCTAATTCACAAGCACTAAAAGCGTCTTTTAAGATGAACTGAAAACCATGTTTTCCAAGTAGCTGAATGAGCACATTGTCATGGCATCTGTGCCTGGCCGTTTGTATGGTTCCTTCTGATGGTAGCATCTCATGTTTGCTCACAAATATGGGGTAAGGATTCATCGCTGTATCCCAGTTATTGTATTTCTAAAAAAATCAAGTCAGCTGGTACGTAAAAACAATATCCAATCTTGTTCTCTGGCTTTCATTGTGTATGATGCCATACGGTTTTCATCAGGTACCTGGTGAAATCTTAGGGATGAGTTGCTGGATGCCTCTCATGCAGGGGTAGAAATCAGCTCTACAAATGGGACTCCTAGAAGGGAAACATGTTGTTCTGATAACAAGGCGAGTGGTACCAAGTACCCAAGGAAGTTCTAGATAGATCTAAATGTCACTGGAACCTAGTGTAGACATTTGATGCCAAGGGTGGAAGTAGTTTCCCATAACACATGCAGACAAATTACTCGTCCTTAAAACCATGAAGCCCTTGGTGCCCATTTCATCAGTCACTTCTTGTGTGGCAACCCAGTATTTAACATAAAGTTCACATAGGCGAGTAGTCTGTCCGTGAAACCTTCCTGTTATATTTCAGAGGTTTATTCTAAATAGATTAATTCAGTGCATACTTCAGATGAGAAAATAGAAATCTACATGTGCTATCGTTGAAGGATTCAAAGAAAACTTTTTCACCCAGATGGTGTATGTCCCTTTTCGTCTTCATAGTGACCATCTTCTGGTCGAACAAGCATGTGTCAACCACACATTACACAGCCAGGATTATGCTGTGTGAGGTGTGTTGTTGTTTTCAGAACCTTGAAGTTGGGGAGGAAGATGAGTGGTATTCCCAAAGCTAGGTAACCAGCATGAGAGATGTGTCTCCTCAGCCATGGGTGGTCATGCAAGTCTTGGGAACCACACAGAGAGGATAATTTACCACTGTACCTGTTTCAGGATGGAGAGATGGATAAGATGTCCCAGGGGAATAGTCCAACAGAAGAGAGCAGCTGAGACTCAGCGCCATTGTTCCAATGCATGTGCATATGTGTTCACGTGGTGTGGAAGTGTATGTAATTTTAAATATCTGGAGAGTAGAGTTGGGCAATACTGAGGGAAGACAAGGATAGCCAGTGGGCTAGATAGGGCTACAGTGTGACAAGAGCCTCTTCTTCTCTGCCCAAGCTTTTCAGGCCTGTTCTGGTGTGGACCTTTGTGACCTCTGAGCCCAGAGTTTGAGAGTGTGCACCAGCTTTTGAAACAACTGCCTTCTGCATCACAGGTACTCATTATCCAAACTAACTGTGACATTTTTCCAAACAAGTCGGGGACCTGGGACTTCACTTTGCCTTTGTCTGCTCTCAGTCCTTGGTATCAAACCTCCCTTCACTGTGTTCCTTCAGCATGTTTTTCTAATACTGGACGTCAGAATAAGAAAGCATCAGGTGATTTTATTTAGGATGTTTGTTTGCTAGCCGTTAGGTCTTCCCGGGTAGCCCTGAGTGGATCTTGCTGACAGCCCCTGCCTGTCTCCTGAGTGCTGGGATTATAGATAGGCTTGTCCCATCATACCCTGATTGCTTGTTTGTTTTGCAGTGCTGTGGCATGAACTTCTGGCCTCACTTGGACTAGGCAAGTTCTCTATATCCTCAGCCTTTGGTGTTCATACTCTACTGAGCAAGGCATTTTTGTTTTCCCATAACATTTCAAATATTGAGTTTCTGTTGTACTAAGATTTTGCAAAGCCTTGCTGTATTTCATTGTCACAGCCAATGTTTTACAGTACATACCACCTCCCTTTTATAGATAAGGAACTTGGGATCAGAGTGATTCATTCTCGCTGGTGGATTAGTGAGTAGCAGAGAACACAGGGAGGCTGAATCTCCCCAGACCACTGCCTGACATCACACAGAGACACCGTCTTTCTCCACAGCCATGAAGCTGAGGATGCCCACCGCCACCAGAGGAAGCGATCAACCTCATACCTTGCTGTTAGCGTTAGAGCCCTGATCTGTGATGTCAGTTCCTTCTCACACTTGCTGGGAGTCTTTTCACTTTCCTTACAGGAGATTTGTGTTTCATAGAATACCCATTTGTGTTCCTCCCGATACCCTCCTCCTCTTTTCTTCCCCAACCGAAATGCAATACCTGCCTTACTGAAATAATGTCACCATACAAGCAGGGCTCCTTCCTGTGCAAGAAGGAAAAGGCTCCTACTCGTGCTGAGCACCTCTGTTCTTGTGACCTACCTGCCCGTAAACCTGTCCACCCATCTTAACATCCCCATTTCTATCCCTGTTCCTGGTATCTTTCAGCCAGGGTCTAAACATCTCTTACTATAGTTACACAAAGGAAACCCATGCAACAGTGAAATTTACAAACAGAAACCAAATATTGCAACATGCATTGATCCACAAGGGCAGAAGCCTGAAGAAAGCATACCCAAGAGATACATGCAGAGTGGTACAAGTGATGTGAAATTCTAGACCAGGCTAAGTAGTGTGACCCGTGAATGCTGAAATGTAGATGGTAAAAATTATCAATGGAAGCAAAAGATTGATTGAAGGAAGACACTTGGTTGGTGAGGACACAAAGGATTTTAACAAAGCTTGCAATATTATGTTTCTGGCCAGGACGGTGGTCACATATGAGCTGGTTTCTAATTACATTATAAACAGCACAAATATGTGCTGTGCTAGGATTTTATATGGTATGCGCACAACAGCCACAAGCTTTTCCAAGTCCATAGCTCACATTAAAACAAGAAATGTGCCCCACACACATCGTTCTGGCTTTGTGGTCATCCTTGCACACTCACATGCCCCGTTCTCTGCAGCAGAGACTGTTGGTGTCAGTCTCTTTTTGATGGCAAGGCACTATTGCTATCTTCAGGATCAGGCCACTGGCTGTCACTGGCCTACATTCCCTTGACTTTACCCCCAGTTGCCCTTCTATTTTTCTGTTGATGGGACCCTCAGAGTAATTCTGAACAAACTCCCAGGCCTGGGCTTCCTTCCTCCTAGGGTAAAACCTGGGCACTGAGATTTCTAAATTCTCTGCGAATTCTAATGTGCAAAGGGGACTGAGAACCACTTCTCTTGTGCTCACCCACAAATTCTCCTGTGGTCATTTCACAGTTTCATTTGTTGCCATGGCTGCAAGTCCATCTAAATGTTCATGGCTTGCAGTAGTGCCTCTAGCCTTGATCACTCCTATGCAGAGATCTATGTATCTAGCTGCCCACTAAGTATCCGTTTTGATGATTGCTTAGTTTATTGCTCAAAACTGGACTTGTGCCCCCTCCAAGGTTTCAGAGGGTGGTGGAGAGCTGCAACCAGGGATTCTACTTGGAGTTAACAGATCATCTTAAGCCTTTCCCTCCTCCCTGCCTGTAACAGTCACTCCATCTGTTCAACAGACCGTTTGTAGAATTCTCTTACAGGTTTGTCTGTTTGCCTCCATATTCACCAATTTTTGTTCTTGTTCCTTTCTCAGTGAATCACCTGGTGCCCCTGGTTGTTTTCCTCATAGCCAGGTGTGAATCCAACCATCCCAATACTGCCTTCAGCACCTCTCAGTGGCTCCTTATTCTTCCGTAAAATATTAAGATGTTTTATAAGGCCATCATGCCCTGGCCACACACAGATTCAGTGATTGATTGCTTCCCACAATGCTTAGTGTCAGTGTGCTCCTTCTGCCACTGGAGTCCCTCTCACAGCCCCTCCCCCTGCTACAAACACACACACTTCTTCATGGGGCCTTATGCCTACAACACAATTTAAGCATCATTTCTTAGAAGATCTAATGGTTGACCCTTGAGTGTGTGAGGTGGAATCACCTCTGCACTCCTTAGCTCCAACCCCCTTGCAGGGTCCAGTGACTTGGTCTTCAGCACTGGACAGCGCACTCCAGAGTGGCATACCCATCTGAAGGCCTGGTGCATGCCCCTGGGAGAAGTGGGAGGTAGGAAAAGGAGGACTGAAAGCTTAGGTAAATGTAATACTCCCGTGCGACACTCTCAAGTTAATTAATTAAGAAAAAAGTGAGAAGGCAGCTTTCATACATTTTCAGAAGTATGAGAAGAAAATAAGTATCTTAGAAATGCAGAAGAAAGTCCTTGGGGTTCCAGTACTAGAGATGGGTCAATTTAAGGAGTCACAGCAAACATCCTTGAAGGAGTAATATTCACACTGACATCTGAATCCAACCAAATACACCGTTTGCCCTGTTAGAGGAAGGCATGTAGGGAAGACTGAGTCTTCATAAGGGGTAAGTGCCCTCAGGAAGGCCAAACATGAACATCATGTTATTATTCCCAGATTTACCTGCCTCCCCCTGGAATACATAATTCATACACATATAAATATATATGTATGTTATAATTTATATATATATGTATATATATGATGCCTGTGTGCATGTAGTTGTCTAGTTGTCTGTTGCATACCCTATAAGAGATCAACTAATATGTTTAGAAGAAATTTGAAGAGAGGGAATGAGGAAAGAGACATCATGTGTTGTAGGAGGCCGCTTGTTCATTCCCAGCTGCCCAGACTTGAAATAACCACACAGAAACTGTATTCATTAAGTCACTGCTTGGCCTATTAGCTCTAACTTCTTATTGGCTGGTTCTTACATCTTAATTTAAGCCATTTCTATTCATCTGTATATCGCCACGTGGCTGTGACTTACCAGCAAGATTACAGCTCGTCTGTTCCCAGTGATGGCTACATGGCATCTCCCTGACTCCGCCTACTCTCTCTATATATATACCTCTTCCCGTGTGGCTATATTCTGTTAAGCCATTTGCCGCAAGCAGCTTCTTTATTCAGTAACCAATAAAACCAACACATATACAGAAGGACCTCCCACACCATTCATGTGTCATAATATCACTAATGTCTGAACCTACTTTCCATGTAAGTCTGCGGTGGCTGTTGTAACATGGAGGATCTGACAGTGTCTTCTGGAAGGAGTAAGTGAGCATCGGAACAACATACTTTGGCATTCAGAATTACCATTGAGACAGCTTTTGTGAAAATGATTACAGTGATAGACTAAATTGGTCACTGTACTCTTCATTAGTAATAAGTCATACAGAGGAAGCCAGTCCAGTAATATTGAAACAGGTGAATCAAATGCCTTTTCCATTCCTAACTGTCAACATTTGTTCTACAAGGAAGTCTTCTTGTGGCTTCTACGACAGTTGCTGTCAAAATGTTCTTTGCGGTTGAGTCAGCATTTCTGGAGTGATGTGTTATTTCTGCCTGGGATTTTCTCCCCCGCACCCCTTCAATTACCCGTGTGACACAGTTTTGCTTTTAATGTGACAAGGCTTTGTCTTAGTTGTGTTTATGCGATGTAGCACTTTAAAGCTGTTTTGAATATGCTTTCCCTTTGAGTCTTTGTTGTCTTCTCCGAGTCTCTGGGAAGTAGACAAAGCCGTTCTCATTTCCATGAATGACTGTTTTAGCCTTTACTACTCATCATATGATTCTTGGTTGCGCACAAAACATGTGCACATCGTTTTATTTCTCCCAAGACTTCTGTCCATTGCCTTTGCTTCTGATATCACATATCCAGTTCTGTAAAGGATGTACCCATAAATTTGTCAGTCCTGAAATGGCTTTTGGAAAACACTGAGGGAAAGATCAGAAAACAAACAAATTGAATTAGCTATGAGAGACCGATGATGTGGGCTCCATTCTGCTGCTATGCTGGGGAGTTAACAGGCTCAGCTCATTAACACTAATGGAAAAATTCATCACTTGCCATGTGAATTTTCAGACGCTGCAGAGACATTTTCTCCTCCTAATTTGCTATATAACTTGATTATTTCTAAATGCACAAATATCTAAAAAGGAGCTATTTTATCAATCATGAATCTCAAAGATTACCTCTCACTAATTTAAATTTCGATTCCATTGAGAAGACACTTCCTCTCTCGAAAGCAATTTCTTTTTTCCATAACTGTATCTGTGATATCGAAGCCTCTGTAGTCCACTGTCAGCTTCTGAGTGATAAGTAGCACATACTTGCCAGATTTTAAATTTAACTTACCCTTTTATTGTATTTTAAATACTGCTCAAAACTCAAGGGGAGGAAATTGTGTTTTCTCACCTTTGTGGGTTTGGAAAGCTGTGTAGAGTTCAGAGCAAGGGCGTCATGTGTCGTCCAGAGCTCCATTATCTAGCAGGTTTGTGTCTAGAGCAGGACCGAGATGTGGTGTGTGATCTGGATGGGTGCCTGTGTGGCCAGAGAGTCCACACAGCCCGTGCTGCATCTCAGACTACAGGAGCACACACTCACTCATGATAGCTGCTTCCATAAGTACAGAGAAGCTAGAGAGTCCCCAAGTACCCAGGAAGTTAAGAGGAGGAGCAGGACCGTTTTAGAGTCTTGTAGCACCAGTTCAAAAAACAGAAAAGACTGTTTGATAGTGAGCCAAGCTTATTGGTTCAATTGCTTTCTGGGGTGTGTGTGTGTGTGTGTGTGTGTGTGTGTGTGTGTGTGTGTGCGTGTGTGTTAAGAAATATAGTTTTAAGCCTTATAAAACAAGTAAGCATCCATGCTAGTTAAATGATCATTTTCTCTCAATTAAAATGAATTTAGGACACAAATTCTGCATCACCTCACTTAGATGGGAAATGTAAAACAATGAACTTATATAAACAGAATACTGTTTACAAAATGCCTATAGAGTGGAGATTCCCAGGAGCTAGACATGGGCACAGGATGGAGGACACTTTGGCCAAAGTGTATACAAGTTCAATTAAGAGATAACTTACGGGGTCTGGAAAGACCGCTCCCAGGTTAAGAACACTGGATGTCCTTCCAGAAGAGCTGGGTTCAGTCACCAGCATCCACATGGGAACCCACAATCATCTGCAGCTTAACTTCCATGGGACCCAATGCCTTCTTCTAGCCTCCACGGGCACCAGGCACACACATGATGCAGACATACACATAGGCAAATAATCATACACATAAAAGTAAATAAGTCTCTAAGAGTAACTACCAGAGTTGTGCTATACAACCTGGCACTAACAGTTAACAATGAAGTACTGTATTTGTGAAAATTTTCTAGGAAAGTAGGTTTTAAATATTCTTAAGGTAAATGGAAGCATGTTCAGCAAGTGAACGAGCATATGGTAATTAGCCCAAATGTAGCTATTCCACAGTATATGCCATATTAACATGATATTATATATTATATATACATATATACGTATATATATAAAATCAAGCAATACGTAAAATATGCCCAAGGGCTTACAAAAATGTATAGGTGCTTAGTCATTCAGCTTATGAAGAAACTGAGCAGAGGACCCTTGCAACTGTCACTTTCTTGTCCCCTGTCCCTCCTTTCCCCAGTTCCAGCTTCCTCTTGTGGATTCTCCACCCCAGGGGCAGTGAGAAGCCCCCTGCTTTAGACTTTCAATACATACATAATATGGATTGGTGAAACGGAGTTTCTAGAAAACAGAGTTGCCATGTATAAGGTTGGCCTAAGGACTAGCATGTTTTAAAACAGTATTGCATGTTTTGTGAAGCCCTAGTCCACTTTTATTAACACACAATTTACTGCTCTATAATTTATGTAATTTGTGCACTTAATGTTGTATAGTTCAATGGTTTCGAATGAATGCACAGCTAGGCAAATGCTAGCATGGTCAATTTGGAGCGTTTTCTTCAGTGTTATTTCTCTCTTCTCTGTTTTAACCACTCCAGTTTTTTTTTTCAGAGAAAATTCTCTTTTCATCCTCCTCCTCTTCCCTGCCCTGCTTGCTTCTCAGACACGCTGACCAGCAGTCTGACTCCTGTTTATTGCTGAGTTATAGAGGGAGAGGGGATCTGGGATACAGAGAGGATGAAAGGGAAGGGAAGCGAAGGGAGAGAAGGAAGGGAAAGAGGGCGAATGGGAGAAGAGGTGCCATCTCCCACAGGCTTGACACCAGCGGGGGGACACGAGCATCACAGAACTTAGGGACTGGAGACTGGAAGCAGACCTTCCCAGCACTTCCATCTTCGCCTTTTCCTTCCCCACGTTTACTGCTCCCTGGAGGAAAATGCAGAGGCAGAATAATGATGCCTACACACTGATATCAGCAACAGTGTCCTCTCTGTCTCATATGTGTGCGTACACACACATGGGCAGATGTTCCACGCGTACTTATGAACATACACATGCATATGAACATTATACCATACACCACACGAAGCTTGAAGAAACAATGGATATCTCTCATTTTTAAGGGAGTAAACCAGCAACCATAGTTGGTAAGGGCTATGTCTGTGTTTTATGGATTTTACTCTGGTGCATTCTATATGTTTTCAAGCATACACTTGTTAAACCTAGAGATTCACAATGTTCAACAGAGTTCTGTAAAGACTTGACTCCAGAAAAATCTCCTAAATGATAGTGATTAGTTTCTTTAGAAGGGATTTTGCGGTCTGTTCAAGCTCTCAGAAGGGCAGGGGACATGGAAAGTTACTGTGTCAATCACAGGAAAGTCCCCGAGGCCAAAGTGTTTGGAGCTAACTGTCTCAGAACAAGAACTTCAAACCTGGGTGTATGGTGGTGACAAAGACTACATCCATTACAGACACACTTACATGACACATCTACATGTAGTGGAAATGATAAAACTGGAAAGAAACAGAGAAAAACATTGGTGCAATATAGAGTGCTGGCCTTCCTTCTAACAATATGTACTGGGGATTTTATATTTCAAAACTCTAGATGGCATAATTCACTTCACATCTAAACCCCACCATGTAATTTGCAAACTAAAATGAAGAGAAGCAAAATCTTGGGTTGGTCCAAAGGTAGCAAAGTTGCCAGTAATGTTTGTGGACTAAGTAGGTCAGTGAATTTTACAGGCCTGTGAGTAGAAATACTAAGGAGAAATGAAAGCCCATAGATAACGTTTTTTTTAATAAAGATTGCACTATCGAGATGATGCAGGTTTAATGAATAAATTGAGGTTTAATCAAGCAAAGAGAAAGCTTAGATTACTTTCTGCCTTAATGAGACAGCGACTGCCCACACCCACAGGGTGGGCTCTTGGGCGAGGCTCCCTCCCAGAGTCAAGTGTTGCCTCAGAGTAACCCGGCAGTGACTACTACATGGATAGTGACCGTTTATCAGAGTGGAGCCTGTGTGATCTGTTCATCAGGAAGCATTCATTTTCAGAGCCAAAAAGAATGTCGATTCACCTTCACTGCGATAACAACCATGCTATAAACTCTCCAATGAATGGAGACTCATCTCTCAAGGACTCACATTTCTCCAAGGACTAAATACAGTGAAAGAGCACAAAGGTCAGGGGTTAAAATGGGAAGAGGAGTAGAAGGAGGAAGGGAGTTCTTAGAGAAGCCCAGACATCCAACACCCTATGCTGTTGCCAAGCTGGAATGTCAGTCTGGGACCCTGCCTGTGAAAGCCCACTCTGTGGAATCTCCACTAGCCATGCAGGGATCTGTGTGTTGTGAACTACTGCAGGCATGTTCCTGTTTCCTTAGATAGCAAAGCTAGCATGTGCAGCGAACTTTAGCAGTCAGCTTATCCAGACTGATTTACCAACAAAGCCCACAACTGGAACACCCCAGTGCAACTGGATTTGTACCAGTGATTTAAAAGAGGATACCATGGCCAACGTAACTTATAGGAGATAGTCTATTGGGGGTGTCCAGTTTCAGAGGGTGAGTCCATGGTCCTCCCAGTGTGGAGTATGACAGCAGGCAGGCAGGCAGGAATGCTGCTGCAGCAGCAGCTGAGAGCTGACGTTCTGATCTGCCAGCAGGACGCAGAAAGAGAGAGAGCAAACTGGAAATGGCTACGGCTTTTGAAACCTCAAACCCCACCCCCAATAACACACCCTCCCCAACAAGTCCACCCATCCCGAACAGTTCTGCTACCTGGGGGCCAAGTTTTCAAACATAAGTCAATGGGAGCTGTTCTTATTCTCACCTCCCCAGGTGGTAACTGACAAAATGAAACATGAAAGAAAATCTTTCCATTATCTTTCCTTAGTGCCAAATACAAGTCTCTCTTCTTTCCTTGAGCTTACCCCAGCCACACTGTACAGTTTTTAAATCACTTTAGAGTACTAGTTAACATAGAAGCCATGTCTTTACATCAAGTAAGACTCGACACCTGGACTGCAGAGACTATGGGGTTCAGATGAGAGTGGTTCCCATAAGCTCATATATTGTATTCTTTGGCCCCTAGCTGGTGGTGTATGGGAAGAATAGGGAGGTGTGGCCTTGTTGGAGGAGGTGTGTCCCTGGGAGTGGGCATTGAGTCACAGCATTCCCAGCTAGCTCTCTCTGCCTTGTGGTTGCTGTCTGGGATGTCAGTTCTCAGCTACTGCGCCAGCACCATGCCTGCCTGCCTGCCTACAGCCATGCTGCCCTGCTGGTCACGGGCTCACCCTCTGAAACTGTAGGCAAGCCCCTAATAAACCTTTCCTTATATAAGTTGTTTTGGGGCATGGTGTCTCTTCACAGCAACAGGAAAGTAACTGGGACTGAGATGGGGGAGGGCACAATTCCTATTCTGAACATCTACCTATTCCAACCAAAAGAGAACCGAATTCTAGAGGAGATTATAAGTAAACGGGGTGGAGGGTGCTCTGGCACCACACACCCTTCCATGTGGCATGTCCGCAATCCTTGCAGCGTCTCAGTGATTAATCCATTGCTCAACAAAGAAGGGAAATGTTTAAGCTAAGCCCTTTGAAGATTGTTGAGCTATAATAGTTGGGAACATGAAATGTGAGCAGCCACCAGACCTGGAGCGAGTATCATCATTTGAACTGTAGGTGTCTGTTGGTGGCCCGGACAGACTTTATCAGGCCACACTTCCTTTTCTCTGCCCACCTGTAGAGTTCAATTATCCTATCTGTGTCTTCCCCATTTTTGAACATGTTAGGAACAATGCATCTTCTTAGCCCAAGACAGCCCCTCTGCCTTACCATCTTTCATCCTTATATTTAATGGGTTTCTATGTCACTGTTTTCTTTAAGAACCTTTTGAGTTAGTAAACTCCATGTGCCAATGATTGTTTTTCCAGAATGTGTGTCAAAACCAACTCTTCCTTCTGTTTCCAGCCAGACTTTCCTGCTATCCATCTGCGTCCTGCTGTGCCCTTTCCGATGCTTCTGACAGCTGGGGCTTGGAAGACAGGCTTCCAGAATGTTGTCATTTTCCCAACTTAAGAACCCATATTCTGTTGAACTGTGAGCCGAACACTCAGCCCCTTACTTCAATGGCCCCTTGGCCATTGGAGAACCACTTCCAGCCTCTTTCTTCTCCTTTGTAGCTTATTGAGTCCAGTTCTGTTTCAGGAATCTGACCCTGTGTGTTTCTTGGCACAGAAGTAAGATATAGCAGCAGCAACCACAAAAAACAATTTTATGGACGTTCCTCAACTAGGTGTTCTTCATTTAATTCAACAATGCATATAGTGTCTATATACCTATAGAACTTTTTCCATATTAAGTATTTACTACATGTGCTTTCCTAGTTTTATGACTCTTGCATGTATAATAATAATGCATAATAATAATGAACCACAATAGTATTAATCCTTCAGTATAATTTTTTATTTGTTTGAGGCAGGGTCTCTCTCTCTCTCTTTCTGTATTTTCTAGATTAGCCATAATCTTGTGAATCATTACCTTGTCTTCCAAGTTCTGGGTTTATAGATGAATGCTACCACATGTGACATCTTTTATATTTTTAAAGCATTTGTGTTTTCACTGTCAAAGTCAAAGCCCTATAAAGTGTTGGGTCTATGCCGTACTGTATTACCACATACCTACCCCAGTGCTTTGAGCACGGTGTTGTTGTGCAATACATATGATTAAAGAGTCCCTGTCTCCTGATCCTAGAGTCAACTAAAATAGAGCACTTTGAATGTGTTCAGTGTTGTGTTGGGTAGATTGTTGTATTTGAATGTTGTAGTTGTGTATATATACACATGAGATGTTTAAGTTCTCATCTTAAAACACGCTGTCAGAGAGTTTAGAAATCTTGTTTTCTGACAGAAAGTCGGGGCTTTTTTGATCTCTTTCTTTCTTGTGGTTTATAAATTATGACTCTTTCCAATAGGAAATTATCCAGATGGCCAGTTCTTCACATAGCCTTTCGTTCCATGCAGAGAGCTTGTCTGTTTCCAAAGGATCCCCTTTCTACCACGTGTTCTATTCTTGAGGCATGTCCACATTTTAGAATGAAGAATTGAAATAATGAAACAGCATAAGTTCTCTAAGAGTATCCTATCGATGCTACTCATTCTCCACAGTGCCCAAGATGTCCAGGAAAACACCAGTGCATCACTTCCTAGTCAACAGCCTACTGTGTGGAAAGCGCTCTACCAGGTGCTTCTTCATCTTTGTTCTCTCAGGTACATGGAAAAATGTCTTTCCCAAGAAATAGTTTGATGTATTTCTGAAAACCCAGTCCCTGGAAGCAAACCACCAGCACTTATATCTTGTCTCTATATTCCCCAACCATGTGACCTTAAATGGCTTAACTCCTTCGTGCCTCACTCTTGGCCTCCACCAAGTGTGCAATGAAGAGAGATGCATTTTCCATTTCTGTTTCTTTCTTTTTGAGACAGAATATCATCCTGTAGCCCAGGTTTACCTGAAGCTCACTATGTAGTGCAGGTCAATCTTAAACTGACAGATATCCCCCTGCCTCAGCTTCCCAAGTGCTGGGATAACAGTTCCTGAGGTGCTGGGTGTGGAACCCAGGGACTCAAGAATGCAAGGCAAGTATTATACCACTGAGCTAAGCCTATGTTATGGCTTCCAGTTTAGTGTCTTTACGGGATTCCTGAGTGTGTGAATGAGTGGGTCTCTGTTTTTTGTGTCTTTCTAGGGCTCTTTTCCTTCTGTTTATCTGTTTTTATCCAATTCCAGTGTGTTAGTTTTCATTTAACTTATTATATCGTATTTTTTATTCCTTAGAAGCCTGTTCATTTCTAATGAGACACAGAGAGGGAGTGGATTCGGGGAGGGGGGCGGGGAGATGGGGAGAAACCGGAAGGAACGGAGGGAGAAGAAACTGTTATCAGGATATAATATATGAGAAAAAATGTTCTATTTACAATAAAAGGGAAAAAAGAGAGACATTCTTCATGGGCCTAGTATGAAAATTAACCGGGATGAGTTAATTTAGAAAGAACTTCGATCAGGCTGTAGTGCGTAGCAATGCTATGAAGATATAACCTCTTTAATATTAGATGAATCAAGTTTTATTTTAATATCATTTCCTTTAATTTTAAGAATAATTTCATGAGTTTAAGTTAATAGAAATAAAAACATACAAATACACACTTTAGGATAGATTCATAATCTTTTATAAAACACAATCTTGTGTTATCATTAGCAAAAAATTTACTTAAATAACATTTTAGAATAGTTTGTGATAGAAAAGTAATATTAATTACTTTCTCTTAAAATGGGTATTTATACTTATCAGAATTTACACTGATAAGCCAACTAGGTAATATCACGAAATATATTTTTTCCTTAAGGCTGTTGTTAAATATTTCCCTCCAGGATTTAATGAAAAATTCCTAATTAGCCCCTTATTACTAATAAGGACAATATTGTTTTAGACATATTAAATTTCAGGACACAATTGCCTTTTGGCATGTTAACTAATTTAGAAATAATGTAACCAACAATCAGATTCTTTAAATGAAATCGGCCTCTACATATTAAACTTTCAAATGCACTTTTCCTTTGTAGGAATATGACAGAATGCTGTTTGCTAGAGGCATTCTCGCTAGCTAGAACTCACTCTCTCACATAATTGGGAATTTATCCAATCGAGAAGCAGTGTTTTTGTGTCCTCTTCTGCCAGTTCCTACCAATCACCGTTCAGCTCTGCTGATAGCACACGGAGGAGGACTCACAGTTTCTTTTCTTCAGCAATCGGTTTATTCTCTTAGCACACCATTCTCAAAGTTCATCCCCGCTGTCCCATTTGACAGAGTTTCTATCATTTAAAAATGATAGAATTTCAAAAAGAATTAGAAGCTTAAAAAGATCCTAGAAGCATGGGGAGCAAGGGGGGAATGACAAGTGGGATTCTATGTTTTGTTTGTTGATGATAGCTAACCAGCCTATCAGATTTGTGAGCCCTAAAGTGGAGATCCCAACGTAAGCTTTTGGTGATGCCACAGGGCTCACAGCAAATTGCTTGTGAAGGTGATGGAGAAGCCAGCAGGACCTCTGTAAACCCTGTTGAGTTTGTATTTGAGAACACTTATCTCAGGCAGGTGAAGGATGAGTTGGTTTATTCTTTCTTTCTTTTTTTTGGGGGGGGCAGCAAAATAGGCTTAGTACATAGGTTTTCCAAGGTAATTGTGAATAGTGGCATTCACCCCACAGGTGAGGTATATATTACTAATATGCAAACACCCTCATGCATATCTAATAGCAACAATTTAGTTTAAATTTGAGCATGTTGAATTTAAAGTGTTCCAGCCGATGGGATTATCTCATTAGGCTCCATAGCCAAAATGTATACATTTAATTTACAGGTAACTTTTAAAAGTCATGCTTGAAACATTTTTGACCTAGATAATTAACAAGCTCTTTTTGGACCATTGTTCTGGAAACATAGTTTCTAATCCAGGTGGATATTTTATCTACCTCATTCCTTAAGACCAATTTACACCTTAGAAGTTTCTAGTAACCATACCCTGGTACTCTAAAGGAACATCCTCTGTGTCTCCCTCTCCACGTCCCTCTCCTCACACTCCACCCTTCACTCTGGGTGTATTTCCTTCCCTGTCTGGTTTATTGAACATATTACCGACAACAGAACTCAGAAAGCATTTTGGTACAAGTTCAATTAAAGTGTATCTCCTAAAGCAATTAAATGCAGCATCTTGAGTTTGACTCTTTGATATTAGAACAGACATTAATGAAATGACTAAGCTCCAAGCTACCATGAAGGAGTAAATAGAGATTGAACTGAGAATGTCCCTCCCTTGCTGTGGACGCCAGCTTAAAAGTTCATTTTCTTGGCTTGTACTCTAGTGACTTTTTCTAAAAGTCCCTTCAGGAGCCCATTAGACTGAATTGTGGTAGGACACGCTCTTCTTGAGGGGGCGACCCATCCTCCAGCTCCGCAGGTGAGCCTTTGTTGTCTCATTGGGGTCAGTACAGATGCCAGAAAGTGATAAAGGTCCATCATTTCTAAGTGGCAGAGGTCGTTCCTTGGAGGCAGCTCTCTAGAATGACTAGATCAGCAGTTCTCAACCTGTGGGTCATGATCCCTGACCAATCTCTGACCCTTTCACATCGGTCATCTAAGACGACTGGAAAGCACAGATATTTACCCCATTATTCATATCAGTAGTAAAGTTACAGTTACAAAGTAGCAATGGAAATGTTATGGTCAGGGGTCACCACAACATGAGGAACTGTATTCCAGGGTCACAGCGTTAGCAAGGCTGAGAACCACTAGGCTAGACAGATGAATTGCAAAGAGGATAACACACACATGGACTGAGTCTGGAGACACTGAGGGAGAGACTGAGACAGTAGAGTCTCATTTTTCAGCACTGTGTTGGAATAATGCCTCTCATTAATCTGAGGGATAGGAGTAACTATGTAAAGTGCCCCATCCCAAGTCTATGCTATTTGTTTGGGGGCTGATGTGTGCTGAGGTGCTGAGTGGCAGGTTGTGCAGTGTTAATGAGTTCACACCTTTGTTTTTGTAGAAAATTTATTCCATTGAAGAAGATCAGTAGTTCAAGCAACAATACAGTAACACTCACAGTCATGGAAGTTGGAAAAGCTGTCAAGTTTGGAGAGCAGAGATCATTTTGAAGTGACTAGACTTTAGTTGCAAGGGTAATGAAGATGACTTGGTGTAGCATGATTAATAGAAACTCAGAGTGAGATATCGAGGTTCGACCTGAAGGTGAGAAAATCAAAGCAACCAGTCACTGGCTCTTCCTCTACCTCTAAAAAAGTGATCCTGCCTCCAGTCCTCCTCCAAATGAGACTGAGACCTGTCTCCTCCCATCTTATATTGCTCTCTAGTGCTGGGATTTAAAGGCATGCATCTCCCAGTTTCTACGGCAAACTAATGTGACGGCTGGCATCAAAGGTCACCACTGCCTGGTCTGTAAGGCTGACCAGTGTGGCTGTTTTACTCTCTGGTCTTCAGGTATGCTTTATTTATTAAAATACAAGCAAAATGCCACTACAGCTTGGTAAGGCAGTGTGCTTCAGGGTGGAAGGGGTCATTGAATGCTGTGTGAAGATATTGTTGCCTGACTTGGTCCTAAGGGTGCTGTCTTAGTCACTTTTTGTTGCTGGATAAATATCATGACCAAAGGCAACTCGAGGAGGAAAGATTTGTATTTTTCTTATAACTCCCAGGTCATACACATCACTAAAGAAAGTCAGGGCAGGGACACAAAGAAGGAACCAGGAGGCAGGACCCGAAGCAAAATCAGGGAGGAGTGCTGTCTCTGACCTTACCCTCCCTGGCTCATGCTCACCCATCATTCTTACACAGCCTCCAAGAACATTTGCCCAGGGTGACACCGCCTGCAGTAGACTGGCACCTCCTACATCAATTAAAAATGTAGCACCAGCTGATCTGATGGAAGCAATGCTGCAGGTGTGGTCCCCTCTAGTGTGTCAAGTTGACAAGATTAGACATCACAGGCAGAAAGTGGAAAGGAAAGAAAGAACGGCCTTTCTCTCTCAAATGCTCTATAAAAACTGAATTCCTCTTGCCAGAAGCAGTTATAGTAGTATGTAACTCATCCTACTCTATAGTAGGATGAGCTGGAAAGAAATTGATTTATGGCACATATGCAATATATTCCCTGCTGAACTCTCTCCACAGATTGATGCCATAATCCGGAATCTAGTCTTCATGTTACATATGAGCAAACCATATACTAGAAGGTTGGGATGGAAGCAGGAATGAAACTTATTCCAGTCTGTCCTCAACGCCTCTTGCTACTTCAGGATTCCCAGAGCACTTTACTGGAGTAACTTCTTCCTTTTGAAAAAAAAAAACATACAAAGAGTGTCATGGTCCAGAAAGCATCCTTAGTAAATTTCCTTAATGCTGAAATTAGCCTTAGGGGATTTCTGCCCCTCCACCTCATGCCTGTCCCCCGATGCTACATGTCTCCAAAGACTCAGAAGTGATGGAGCTACCCATGCTGGACTGAACTCTCTGGATCCATAAATTAAAAGAATTCCTCTCTAAATTACTGGTGTCGGGTGTTCTGGTCAAAGGAATGAGGAATGTAGCTAGTACAGGGGCCAATGTTTTCCATTGCTGGCGACATTAATTCAGAAGATGTTGGAACCCATGGGTTAGGTTCTAAACCAGCTGTCCTCTTTATCTATGTGGGGTGGTATCATAGGAGGCCTATGGATAGTCAGAATTCTTACCAGAGAAATAGAAGACAAAAGAAATGCCAAAATTTGGCTCAACTTCTGGTAACTACACATTGACCAAATACTTGACAAAGCAATGTACAAGAGAAGATTTGTTTGGCTCATAGTCATGGAGTTTTTAGCCCCGATCATTGGCTTTGTCAAGTCTAGGCTTATAGTGGTGTAGATCTCCAGATTGAAGGGCAGAGCATAGCACATCACATTACAGACAGACTCTGCCAGAGGAAGTAGAGGCCAAAGGTGTTTGGGGTGAGGAACAACTTCCTAGAACATGCTCCCAGCGACCTTCTTCCAGCGAGGGCTATCTCCTAAAGTTTTGAGGGCTTCCAAAACAGTTCTACTGCATTAGATAACACTACAGTACTTCAGCTTCAGAACAAAATCTTAAAATTCAAAACACTTGACTGTTTGATTTGTTGATTTGTATGGGGCGGGAGTTGAGACAGGGTTTCTTTGTGTAACAGCCGTGGCTGTCCTGGAACTCACTTTGTAAACCAGGCTGTCCTCGAACTCACAGAGATCTGTCTGCCTCTGGGATTAAAGGTGTGTGTCACCATCGCCTGGCTTGATTCATACTTATAATTACAAACACTTTGATGTGGATTCACACTTATAATTACAAACACTTTGATGTGGATTCACACATCCTATGCTACTACAATCATTTTATGATTCTGAAAATGAAAAGTAGGAAGGTTAAATCACTTGTGGAAAGCTTAATAGTGAGTATGTATATATATATATATACACTCACTTAATAGTGAGTAGTTAATATATATATATATATATAAATTACCAGGGAAATTGAAGACAAAAGAAATGCCAAAATTTGGCTCAACTATCCAGTTACTACACGTTGAACAATTACTTGACAAAGCAATGTACAAGAGAAGATTCGTTTGGCTTTAATCCATGCTTCTTATTATCGTGTTGAACTGATTATAATGCTTAATTTCATTAGTGACTCTTATTTAGCTTCCTAATGGGTCATTTTCATGAGTTTATAAGATGGTGGAGGGTTGTACAGAAAATTTTATGAACCAAGAGTTTTCAGACACACACACATATACACGTGTGCATGTGTGCACACATGCACACACACATTTCTTTTAAACTCCAGTACTAAAACTTTTAGAATTATGCTTTTTGCTATATGTGTAGAAAATTTTCTGATGTTTGAAATAACAGCTATGTTATAAGTGAAAGTTGGCCTTTTTGTTTAGCTATCTTATTTTAAAACTATTGAATTTTACAAAACTGACTGAAATTTGAGACTCTAAATAAATAGATATTAAATAAATATATAAATCTGTGAATATATAGACACATACATACATATGTATATATATGTATGCACATATATATTGACAGAGAAAGAAAGAGAGGGTTTTTTTTACCTTGATGTGTGAGAACAATAAAATCATGTCATATTTTTAGTTTTTATAATCAGGTCTACAGATATTTATGTATCGCTCATACTAACTCCCAGCCTTCCTAAAAGTAAAACCAGTAGCAATTAAGGTCATATGTTAACTTTTAGAAGTTTTATGAAGAGTTATACAGCTATGAGATAGTTTGTATTTCAATATGTAGCCTGTCTTTGGTGCCATTTTTCTAAGTCATTGTATTTTTAAGGGAAGACAAGGATGTTTCCTTATCGGCCTTATAACACCGGGTAAGATTAGACTGCTTATACTAAAGGCAGTACACTCTGGGGAGAGCTAACTGGATTTCTAATTTAAAAGCAGCGGGGACATACTGGGAAATAGCATGGGAGGAAGGTGTCACCTCCTTACTTCATTGCTAACAGCCACTAGTAACCTCCACACGTGCCCACTGTCAGGCGAGGCTCACCTCCAGGACAAATGATAATTCGGCTTTCATTTACCTCCTTCCTTCCCGTCTCCATTGGAGATGCCCTTTCTATGCCAATCCTCAGGGGTCGCTTTTGTGATCTGAATGAGGCAGCCATTCAGTGCTTCCCAGTGGCCTTTAGTTCCCAGAGGACAAAGCCCAGGCCCTCACACCTTCTGATACATAAAAGGTGTCAAATGAGGATGCCTCCACTCAGTGACTCTGAATCAAACCTCCCAGCCAGGGTGCGACTTTCCAGTGTTATCTCTCTCTGAGATAGAAGAAAATGATACTGTTTGGTAAGTAAAGTGCTTCAGTGAAATATCAAATAGAGGTGGAGTCCTTGCATTTGGAGCAGAACTCTTTGAAATCCAGCTTCATGCCTGATTCCTGGGCTGGATGGGACAGATACCCACATCTCCCTCTGTCATGGGAGCCACTTGCCTATTTCAGGCCACTTCAGAGCTGAGGATAAGAGAGAGAGGCAGTCCATGACTTGACACTTGTACAATTCCGCTGACTACTGGGTTGTTATTTATGCTGTGAAGGGCAGCTCTCAGGGGGCCGCACGGTGTACACCATTTGTTGTCTGTACTGCTCCCCTTTCTTTTCCATGCCGTCATAAAAGCAAAGTAAATATTTGGGAAGGAGTAGAACTTGGTGCTTAGAGGTTGCTGAGGGAGTGTGAGGGAGGCTGGCCTAGGAGCCTGGTGCCTCAGCCCCTCCTGGCAATCTTGAGGCAATAACTGCACTCCAAGTGGGTGGTTGCTGTTAGGTGAATTGTGATAGCTTAGTTATAGCTCCTAAGGTCCCAACCTCC
This sequence comes from Ondatra zibethicus, assembly GCA_004026605.1. Classification (NCBI taxonomy): domain Eukaryota; kingdom Metazoa; phylum Chordata; class Mammalia; order Rodentia; family Cricetidae; genus Ondatra; species Ondatra zibethicus. Next base: position 93,113 of record PVIU01003927.1, on the reverse strand, counting down.
CATCTCCTGGACTTGACAGGGCATGGCTCATTATCTTTAGCAGAGTGACACAGTCAGAAACAGAAATCAAATTCACTAGGCAGTGAAGATGAAATAATGATTGTTGAAACGTTGCTGATAATTCTTGGTTCTCAGAACCTTGGATCTCTGAGCAGTCAGCTGAGCCCACAGTTAACACCTTGAAGCCAGAGGGGAAGAATCCCGGCTACTTGTCAGGATCTCAATTAAGAGGCAAAGGACACAATAGGACGTAATTCCAGGTTAGAAGCACCTGAAAGATAGGGAAGGTGGCATATGGGAAGTGAATCTGTGCTTCCTGGCAATGAAGTCAGGAGACGAGATTGCAAGGAAACCTGGACCACAGTGTGCCACACCAGGCCATCCAGATTCTAGTCATGCAGCAGACTGAACGTTTTGAAACAAAGACCAAGGCTGGTGTTGGTGTAGGAGAACCCAGTCCTGCAGGACTGGTGGAGCTTCAGAACAGAGCAAGCACACAGATTCCAGGGTGCCTGAACTTTCTGCTTCTACCAGAACTTGTGCCTGTAAAATCTGAGGATGGGGCTTGGCCAATCACCCTTGGCCTCCTGTCATCAGGGTGGGTCCTTGAAACAGGGTGGCCTTTGGGATAAGGTGTCTCTGATGAGAAAGGAAGGATGACAGAGGAGCAGAGGAGTCTCCGGGCCTGGCACCAAATGCAGGGATTTGGCATCAGCTGCCTGAGCAGCTTCCTCCCACACACTGACCTCATTGGAAGGCAGAGGCAGAGCTGCCTTCAGAATGTTGCTCTGAAACACGAGTAGTTTGTGTTTCCGTTTACCTTCAGATGCTAAATACTAGTCTTGCATATTCTCAACACAAATCTGCCACATGTTATTGCAATCATTAATATCTCATAGTGTTGGCATTGTGAGTCACTAATGGTGTTTGTGATTGTTTCCTTTCATCACAAGGTAAAAGGGATCTGTCAAAGGAATAAAATCTCTTGCTTGCCGCAACTGTCTTTCTGCTTTATGCTTGCTTGGCTTACATCCTCTATTCATCGGCTTGACTGTTAAAGAGTCTGGCACTGAAAGTTTTTTTTAATAAAGGATTTGAGTAAGCCATATAAAACTCCTGATATGCAAATGCTTCCATTTCCTACGGGTCAGCCTGATAGATCACACTGTCTCTTCCTTTTCCTGCATGCAATGGTTCCTCTGTGAATTAAGCAGGAATACAAAGTGGTCAGCTCCATTGGAAGAGCCGGCCCTCACAAAGAGGCACCTGCTGCCTGCAGGTCTTCTCAGCCAGCCAGTCTGCGCTTTGCCTGCACCCACAGTGACCTGGGATCATTCAGACACTGCTGTTAGACCCTGAGTACTGGACCTGTAATTCAAAATAATTTTAGCATAGGCCACTTAGGGTTTCTATTGTTGTGATAAAACATCATGAGCAAAGGCAACTTGGGGAGGGAAGGGTTTATTCAGCTCACAGTGGCTTATAGTTCCACAGCGCTGCTTACTGTCTTGCTCCCCAGGGTTTGCCCAGCCTTATTTTTATATGCCCTAGGACCACCTACTCAGGGGTGGCACTACCCACAATGGTCTCCCCACCCCCAACATCAATCACTAATGTAGAGAATACACAATAGACTTGCCCACAGGCCAATCTGGTGAGAACATTTTTTTTTCAGTTGAGGGTTTGTCTTCTTGAATGACTCCAGCTTGTGTCAAGTTGACATAAAGGTAGCCAGCCCAGAAATTTCCTATGGTTTATTCCATTTAGAGCCATATTTCCCCAATGTTTAGCTAAATCTAAAAGTGCAAAAGTAAGCTTTAGGTGGTTGGCACCTCTTCAAGGGTTGGTTTTTCCACGTGGCTAGTCTGCAGAACCACGTGCACTCTTACATAGCTGTAGGCAGAAGCAGAGGCTTGGGCTCGTGGTAAGGCCGGCGACCGTCATCAGCATTGCCATCTCTTCTGCATTTGCTGTTTTCTGCTGAGAATGCAAGCTGATGATGTCACAGTAGAGACACACGCTCCCAGCATATCCACAACCTTGCTTCTGAGGCTTGAAGTAATGCAAACAATCAGATGTGAGCGCTCTGTCTTCCCACTTCCTCTGTGCTTCCTTTTCATCTCCCATTGGTATCTTCCGTTCTTCCCCAGGCTCTTTGGCAAAGTGTGGTTTTGTCATTTGATGTAGTCTCTTGAACCTCACAGTCTGTGTCATCGAGATTCAGGTCCCAGGATTCCATTTGGTTTCGAAATCCTTATGACCATGGAGTCAAAGAGATTGAGAATGCCATCAGCACATAGGCGATTGATTAATGAGAACACCATTCACAGATTAATGAAGGGAGACACAGGGGAAGAAACTTCTTCCAGTACAAGGTTGTACCAAACAGGAGCACTTTGTGTTTGCCGTCTCTCCATACTGGACCAGTAAGCCAGAGAGGTGGGGGTGGAGGGCGTAGCAACAGGTAGCAAGAGTCACCTAAAGTTATTATAGGAAGTTAAAAATTAAATAAATTTATGGTCTTGATCATTAAAGCCTCATATTGGGAGTGTGTTAGATGGGCATTAACGATTCTGAGCAGCAGCCATGTGTGTGTAGAACAAAACTTCTTGATCTCCTTGTTAGTGTCAGGCCTTGTAGCCTTTCTCAGCAGAAAGTGTTAGGTGCAGCCTAACAGACATTACCTGCTCTATGCTGCTGCAAATGGTGCTTCTTCGCGGGCCACTCACCACGTTTTCCCAGCCAGTGGGCTGGTTCCCAGACATAACCCTAGATCCACACCTCCGATATCTCTGCACAAACATTATGCCATGATTTTTAATAATTCTTTGAGGACTTTATACCCTTTACGTTTTTATCATACTCCACCCTACCTCCAACTCCTTCCAGATCCTCTCCCACTTCCCTACCCACATGATTTCCTATTCATGTCTGATACTGTCTGATCTATGCCAAGGCTTCTTAACATGCCCTCTTGAGATTTTTTTCCACCTCTGTCAACCTCAGGGACTCCTAATTTAGTGACTCGGGGACTTCTTAAAGTGCAGAGAGTGGGAGAGTTGCTTATGTTATATGAACCTGTTGCATGGTGATAATAACATATGTGGAGCTTCTGGTGCTCTGATCAGCTCTGGTGTGCACTCAACAAATACACTTGTTTTTATTATGGATTGTGTTTATTAGTAGGAGTTTCTTAACTTCTTTTCTAGATTCGTGTTCTCTAATGTGCTTAACCAATTACTCATTTAGGGGATTTATGTGTAGTATATTATTAAAATCAATAACTGAAAGATGAATAGGCCAATAGACCAGCACAAATTTGTGCCCTATAACAATACCATATACCTCTGTCTGTAGCAGAGGCTGTTGGTCATCCATGCTACCATGATACTGACAGAGGTCTATCTTACCACACTGGGCCAGGCTGGTGCTCTGACTACCCCAAATTCCAGAGATTAACTCCAGATAGAACATGCTACTAAAGCACTTCTGTAGTGAGCATGCTAACAGACCCTTCTAGAAAACTCATTCTTCCATAGAGGGAAGTTGGCTTTGGTCCATAATTCAACTTCCATATGTTCATGAAGAATTTCTTTTGTATTATGTAAGCAGTCATACAGTGGAGAGGAAGTACATCCCTGAAACAGTCAGCTGTCTCCCCACTGATCCATTTGGCCATGTTCTTCTCTAGATGTAGCCTTTTCTAACACTGAGGTGGTAATAGAAGCTACTACCTAATGGATCTTGATGTGAGACTATGGGAATGTCTGTCTTACAGTGTGTGCTCATGTGTGTGTGCATGTGTGGCTCCATCAGGGCAACTCTTCTGAGTTGGCCCTGCTCCTCTCTCACGCCATTGTTGGGACCTCTGAGACGGAGACAAGAGTCACCTTTCCCAGAGGGCATCTAGGTTTTCTGCAGCATCTTCACCTTCCCTAGTAGCAGCTGCTTTGTAGCTGTCAGCAGGAAATGTTTGAAGGGTTTCTGGAGAGAGGACCGTGAGCACAGAAATGTGAAATTGCCTGATCAGATGGATCATGTGCTCTAGCTGACTCCTCAATGTAACTGTAGGTGGTGCTCTCTTATCCCGACTGGATGGTCCCAAATAATCACACAGAAACTTATATTAATTACATACTGTTTGGCCTATTAGCTCAAGTTTATTATTAACTAGCTCTTGCAACTTAAATTAACCCATTTCAATTAGTTTATATTTTACCACAAGGTTCATGGCTTGTTACCTCACATCTTATTTCTCTGGTGGCTGTTGGCATCGCCCAGACTCTGTCTTCCTTTTCTCTTTTTCTTTGCTTATATTTCCTGCCTGGCTCTATTATGCCTGGGTATTGGCCAAATCAGCTTCTTTATTAACATATTACTAATATGTAATAAACATATTCACAGCATACAGAATGACATCCCATATTACTTCAACCAAAGCCAACATTCTGAGTTTAGGATTTGACTTGACAATGGTGAGGAGCCAGAGTCAGAGCCCAAGGTCACCTGCACTGTGGTCTCCTGAGCCACCTAAGAGTGCACCGCTCCTGAGCAAGGTCACCTGCACTGCGGTCTCCTGAGCCACCTAAGAGTGCACCGCTCCTGAGCAAGCATAGGAAGCTTGAGCAGAGGAACGCAGCCATAGTGTTTCTGAACACACGACTACTGAGCATTGAAAGTCTGATGCTCTCTGGGAGAGGGCAGAGGCTCTTGGCTACCCCCAGCATCAATGGAACACGTAGTTAACAGGGGCTCACATACTAGAGAGCACAGACTGAGGGCAGTCATGCTTGACATCCTCGCTGCTGCCTGGGAGACACAGCTGGATGTTATTCTTAGGTGTGCAGGTTCCCAAAATTACAGCTGCCGCCCACATGTGCTGATGAATGTGTCTATGATACTTTGCTGAATGGCCTCAAACTATAGACTTTCTTCCTCTAAAGGCAATGTGGGAGGAAGCTGTCGGCATTTATCCACGTGAAAGAAGGAAGTCTCTCATTTTAAAATATTAGATATATGTCCGTTCTGATGACAATGTACCCTGATTTATCATGATAAACTAACAGCTATGCTTTCATTTTTCCACAAACTAGTGCTTTCGGATGCCCATATTCAGACATGAACTTGAAGAAGGAGGCAACACTTCAAGACTGCCTAAGAGAACAGACACAGGCAAATTTGGAATCAGATTCTTCACGTTCCAAATTAGAAAACCTCCACAGTTTGAATTCAATGGAAAATATGAAAAAAATGAACAGTCAGTCCAGGTAAGAAGCTTTGGAAACTTGAACCAGAAAGTGAACCATATGGAATTCTAATAGAACAAATTTGTAACTGAAATAAGTTCCTTAGATTTTGCCAAGAGAATTCTTCTGGCTAACATTCTATTTAGTATCTCACAGAGTTAACCCGATCCTTTGCCAAAATATTTGAATATATCTTTTTTTCTGAATGAGCAAATCGTATGTAAGGAATAGAACGTGCATCTCATCTGTACCGTCCTAAAGGAGCCTCCTTTCCTCTTGCAAACGTTTTTGTGCTTTGGACTCATTTCATCCGTGAAAGTCTTCTGACACGAGCTGAGAATTTACACCCTGGAGTCGCATCAAGCTGTCCCCTCAGATCGGTTCCTTGTCAGTCATCTTTAGTCCACACTTGCCCGAGATAGGAATTCTGACTCTCTTTACTCTCTATCCTGACTTGGTGGTAATGCATTATCTTTTCTACCCTAAATATAAACTTACAATTTTCAGTAGCAGTTTTCATTTTTACGAGTGCAATTGCTTTCTGAGATGCTCCAGATACAACCTTATTTGGCTATTGTTTTAAACTCAAACAAACAATCTAAATAACATATTTTCTTCCAAGTACCCCATCCTCTCAGCTAGGAATGGCAGACGCAGAACAATCAAACATTAAGTGTGTAACTGGAAGCCAGACAAAGCTTGTGGTGACGGAGTTTCTAGATCAGTGCTTCTTACCCTGTGGGTCAAGACCCCTTTGGGGGCTGAACAACCGTTCCATGGGAATTGCAAAGCAGATAGCATGCATATCATATATTTATATTACAACTCATAATAGCAACAAAATTACAGTTATAAAGTAACAAGGAAAATAATTTTACGGTTGGGGGCCACCACAACATGAGGAACTGTATTAAAGGGTTGCAGTGTTAGGAAGGCTGAGAACCACTGCTCTAGAGGAAAAGTGACAACTGAGTGCTTTCTAAATCCCGCGGCAGACCATGAGCCCCGCCTTACCATCTGTGATTGACAGGAGAGACTATTCCTGGTCTCAAACCTCAGAATCATGTTCTTTCTGCAGATGTATCATATGGGTGGAGTTCCCTTAGAACAATTTGGCCCGTTCACACCCCAAGTCCCAGGGTTCCCCGTGTTCACTGGGATAACTGGGATCAGTGGACACAGACTCACATGTATGTTACATGCTGGACTATAGATTTATCCCATTTTCATACCAGTGGTTTAGAACATGAAGAGGACATTTTGGTTTTGTCGAGTAGCTGTTTTGATGTCAACGGCTCAGTACATAATTGCAACTCAGCCCCCCCCCCTTTGCAGGATCCCTCCGGATGCACACGCACGCCTCTATTTCTGTAGCCGTGTCTTGCGTTTTTATTATTTACTGTACACCCACTCCTCTGTTGACACTTCACAGGGTCTGGCTGTTCTTTGCTGCTTGTTCACACCCACACTATTTACAACTTTGAGTAGTTGGGAACATGTGTGTTCTTCTCTTTCCTGATTGGAGGAAGCTTTTTTCCCTTCTTTTCTTTTTTAAGCCATTTTCTCCAAGAACAAGGTTTATTTATTCTAAAGTCATAAGGATGTGTGCACTCACGTGCTTTCTTTCTGCTGCATTCTGTTACATGTTTCCTAGGTGAAAGTTCAGCCAATCTCTCCTGTAAATATTTTAGCTTTTCATCTTCAGTGTCACAAGTCACAGAAACTAAGCAGGTCTCTGAGCTGTGTATCTTCTCAGAGGTTAGCTGAACCAGTTTTTTCCAGCAAACACAGGTATCTTGTCACCCCATCTCAAACTCCTCTTAGGGATTTTCTTCTGCCGTTATTTTATTGAGTCTCTTTCTATTTCTGAGGGGCTTTGCACTTAAGAATAACAGGTAGAATAGTTAGTACAGAAAATAAGAACAGGAAAATGTTAGCTGATGGGTCACTGCAAGTCTCAAGTGACCCTCTTATATCAACTCCTACAGAAAGTGGGGTTGTTGCATGGTGCCCACCCTGAACCATTAGTTCGCTATCAGTTTCAAAGCCATCTGTTTAAGTCAGGCACTCGTCAGAATAGCATTTGCCTTCGGGGACTTGGCATCACAGTCACACCCACTCCCGTCTCCGTTCCTGTTCATGGTTGTAGCCGTGCTTACTGGACTGGAATAAAGAGAACCGCGAAACCAACGCTGGGTGAGACCTGGGTTCATTGTGAGCAGATCAGCTGAAGCTCAGCTCCCGCCCTGTTTCCTAGTAGTACCTCCTTGGGGCTGCCATTGCTCTCACCCAGATTATTGAAATCACAAGATCAAATGCAGACTCCCACTTGTTTTCTCTGCCTGAGTTTTGTACAGGATTCTGTGATTTCTTATGCAAAAAACCTGGTCCCTTTGACAACTCTAGACTTCTTTCACTTCCAATGGAAATACAGCATTACCTCATATGTATTAGCCATACATTCATATATATGAGTGTATATATTATATATTAATTTATTATATTAATATTTGCAGTGAGGTCACTAGTAGTATGTTTATGACTATTAATTGCCTCAGTAGTAGAAAGTCTCTTTTTGGTCACATTTTTTTACTATATATTAAAGGGTCACATTTTAAAACTGAGTAGGATATATGTACCCAGTGTCTGTACCTGTGGAAATTCACATATTCATGTTATTTTTACCTTTAAAACTCAGACTCACGGGATCATAATAGGTGGCAACTATCGACAGTACATATTTAGTTTATATGAAATGTATACTCTTAGTTTTAAGAAAATGTTTATATTCTTTACGTTGCTAGTGTAAGTAATGGTGTATTCGTGGTGCATTAAATGGAGACAAATTTCTTCATGTGAGTTTTTCACTTCAGTATATACAGCATGGATGGAAGCACATTTAATGTAGCTAACAGTTTATAGCTTCAGGCAAAAGGAGGGTTATTGTCACCATGGCTTCACTGTTTGATGTGAGGGCACTGTGTTTATGAAGTAGAGACCTCTTGGCTATTGGGGACCCAAACCTATGTCATCTGATTGCAGCCAGCAAATGTCTGTCTAGTAAACTAAAATCAGGACACACCAACAATTATTACTATTGTCTTAGTATTAAAATCACCCTCTTCCTTTAGACTAAACAATTCATACTTTATCATCTTTTTATTTTATCTTATCATCACAAAAGCCCTGGCTTTGGTATTGTTCTTATTCTGATTTTATTGCATTGATTGTTGAAGGTTCAGAAAGTTTAGGCCCAAGTGTTCAGAATGATACAGACAATCCAGTAGAGAGGGTGGGCTTTCAAAACAGAAATGCACAACTTCAGATCCTAAGCGTGTTCAATTACATTCAGCCCAGGAAGAAAAGGCAGCGTGAGGCTGTGAGGAAGCCTGGCTGGATAGACTCTGCCTGTTCTAGACTTCCAGCTACGAGTTTTAGGGCCATATACAATACAAACATTTCTTATTTTATAAAAACAATTCCTCCGGGGAGACTATACCATGTGTCCCTCCAGGTACCTACTCCTCTCTGTGGTGCATATAATACAAAATTCCCCACCTTTAATGTGTTTCACTATAATATACCAAAGGCAGAATAGCAAAATTAGAACCGTTGAATGTCTTCATGGTAAACACGATTCCTGTGGAATGCAGCTGCCCCTGCTTTCAAGTCTGAGGAGAGCATGTTTTCACGTTTATCTCACCCAGGTGTTCTGTCATAACTCCCTTAGCCTCCCCAAAGCAGCATTCGCCAAAGTATTAAACCTGCACCATTGATAGCTCCACCACACACCGAAATTCCTGTCATTTTTCAGCCAATGCTACTAGCATTGTTTTAAGAAGCTGAGAAAATGCCTGCCGTTTCCTACATTTCTACGCTCCTCGAAGGTCTGTATTGATAATGGAAATGAACTGTGGAAATGCCGCTGATCGGAGCAAGCAGCACATCATGGAATTGTCTCCCAATGACTGCGATAATAAATTGCACTGCTGTGAACCAGTTCGTTTCTTTCCACCTCTCAAATTAGCCGTGACTCAAAATACCTTCTATGGGGCCATTCCCACAACATAACAGTTTTTCCTCATATAACCTTCCATGTTAGTCAGTAGGTTTTCTTTAAAGCACCAGGCTTCCTTTCTGCTTGGGACCCGTTGTGGGTGTCCCCATCCACCTGCGTCAGCAGCAGCAGCAGCGCTGTTTGGATTCTGGCATTATGCATTTACTCCTCCCCTCAGCTCCATGTTGACTCCTTCCCACAGCTCCTTCCTTGTCTATGATACAGCTCTCATGTATACCTTTTCTGGGCATTTTCCAGTCAACATGAAGAGAGGAGGTTGTGATTTATGTTTCTATTTTTCTGGCACCTAGAATACCGTCCGGCACTTGTTAGGTACTCGACAAATAAAATAGACTTGAACAGCCAACGCGAGTCTGAGGCTTGGTGGCCTTAGGAGGCAGAGTCAGGGAAGAGGCAGCTCCTCTCTTGTCCTTAGTCCTCGGTCCTTTAGCTCTGTGTCACCCTTGAGTAGCTCACGTGTGTGTCTCCATGTATCTGTCCAATGCTTTTCTGCATGTGCCTTTTGTCCCTCAAACACCGTGAATGCCGAGTGGGAGAGCCGGTGCTCTGATCTTCGGGTGTAGCTCCATTACAGGTCTGCGTTATAGGTTCTCTTGTGTACCTAGGTTCACCCTCAGTTACTGACGTTCATGATCCTCTCAGAATCTCTGCTGCTCTAAAATGGATACAAATGTGAGAGCTCATACATTGCATTTTGAATTAGGGCATCTATATAGATCTCTATAGACAGATATAAATGCTGATTAAGGCACGTCCTGTGGCTTGGCCTGACATGTGCAAAGACTCTTGACGTAATAATTCAATATCATTTTTCCTACTTTCATATAATTTGCTGATTTTAAAACCTTATAACTGGCCTAGTTACAGTTCTCACTTAACAAGCATCTTGGGACCAGTAGGAACTTAGATCTTCACTTAACTTGGTTGGAGAGAAAATTCAGCATCTGTAGTTAAATTAAGCCCTTTAATCAAGGAATCCGTGATCACGAATTTCTTCAGTTGTAAGAATGAGGAGAGCAAATAGCCATATTTCTCCATTGACACCATGGGAGGTAACTCTGTGCTGTGTGATGTCCCCTCTCCCCTCTACTTGCTATTCCAGACCACAGCCTACCAGGTGTTAAGATACTATCAGAACTAAATTGGGTTGTAGCCTATGGATGGTGCAGTAACACTTAACGCTGCTGAATGCGGGACCCTGACCACAGCTGGGTCCTGAGATTAAAGCTGTCCATTCATTCCCTCATCATTTATCCCTTCGGCAAACTTCCGGACTGATACCATTCAAACTGCAGTGATACAGGTGTGAACCAAACAGCCAGAAATGTATGCTATTATCTCTGTTAGTGATAAGAAAATTACCCTAGCTGGTCAGTGGCAGGACAGGGCCAGAATAAAGGTGAGTAGTTCTAGTTGCTTGGACTGTACAGGGGGTACACTGGTGATCTTTGCTGCCGAGAGGTGGGTGAGTGCTATTGCTTCTGGGCAAGGCAGAGATCACAACTGTGACAACTGGCGTGGAAAAGTCACACTGGGGATGAGAGAAAGGATGATGCCTGAAAGGTACTCAGCAGCTCCCTACAGCAGACCCTGGGTAGTTGGGAGACACTAAGGGAGGGGGGAACCAAAGATCCTGCTGACTCTGCAGGCCACTGATGATCTAAGCCATCAGCTGAGGTGCTGTGGAGGAGTCAGCCCTCACCAAGCCCCAGGGTCCTGGTCCTTCAGCACCTGCTGGGCACCCATGTTGTTCCTCAGCAAACCTCAGTCCTGCTCACTCTTACACAGTACCCGGTATCGCTTGGTGAGATCCTGAAAGAGACTTTCCTCGGATGATTCTCATCAGGCAGTTTCCAATTTCTTCTGAATCTCTGGATCGCTGGTACCCTGCCTTGACCAGGGCTCTTGGTGACTGAGTTCTACAGAACACCATGTTCAAAGGCCAGGATGCTTCTTCATGCAAAGCAAATATTAGCTTTCTTGGACCCCAGAAAAATAAAACCACTGCCTAAGCACCAGTGGGCATCTCTTCTCACCTTTATACGCAATCTGGCTTCAAAATAATCATTTGCCATTTGTTTGCATTGTAAACTAGGCACGGTTAACATGATTTTCTCATTACAAAAGCATTACTTGTTTACTAGAAGAAAATGATAAAATATAGATGAGTAAAGTTAAAATGCCAGCCTGGAGAGATGGCTCAGCATTTAAGAGCACTGGCTGCTCTCCAGAGGATTCAGGTTCAGCTCCACCACTCACAATGACCCACAACTGTCTATGGCTGTAGTTCTAGGACATCCGACACCTCTGGTCTCTATGGGCAGCAGGCACACATGGTGTGCAGTATATACATGTAGGCAAAACACCTATACACATAAAATGTAAATAAATAAAACACAGACTTGGAGAATTTACCTAAAAGTAAGTGTCAGACATGTGTATTGCACACATTCTGACTTTCACGGTTGCTTTCCTTACTTCTGGAACAATGGTCAGCAAACATTTTCTCTAAAGAACCAGATACTAAATATTGTGCTAGCACTGTCCAACTCAGCCATTGTCATGAAAGTAGCTGCGGACAGGAAGTATGCCCGTGTTTTGGTTAAATTCTGTTTACCAGAGCATGGTAAGAATTGATTTGTGAACCACTGATTACAACCTCCTATGCTAAAACTGTCTGGTGTACAGCCGAGTTACATTCAGATTCTAGTCCTATGCCCTTTTCAACAAAAATAGATTACCCTTGCCTCCCCTGAGGTAGACATCTAGTCTAAGGGCCAGGAACCTCCTGGGAACAGAAATAACGACTGCTGATACTGCCCTGCTTGGAGGTCACAGATCTGTAGAAGAGTAGAAAATGGTGGAGCGTAGAAAGTGCCGGGGCAGTAGCAGGTGTTGCTTCCTTTAGGGAGGTGCAGGTGCATTCCCACTTATGAAGGTTCCTGAAGGTTAGTTTCAGTAGCTAAAGCTATGACTACATGCAAAGTATAGTCCAGGCTTCAGGAAAAGCTATTGGTACCAGAAACTGTTCTGTGGCATGCCACTGGTCTTGTTATTTCCAGCATTTCCACTGGCTGTTCACAGTAGATCCTTCCACTAGCAAATACAACCGTGTCTTTTCTATCGCCCAAGAGGTCACGTTGCAGCTGGAACTCTTCGAGGAAGCCCTCTGCAGTATGGCTCCCCCACCTCTGCACCTAACCCTCCATGCACGGTGTAGGCGGTTCAGCCAAGGTAGCTCACTTGTGCTATACCCAGTCAGGTCTCTGCAAAGGCCTCTCGTGTCTGTAAAGGAGCAGTAGGCATCGTGTCTCTTGAAGACGATCTGTACCACAGAAGAAAGCCTACATCTACTGCCCAAAGACTTGACTTTGTGTTCTAGTTCCACCGTGGACTCTGTGTGCCTAACACGGGGCAAGCTGTCCAGTGTTTTTGAGCCTCAGTTTTCATATTTATAGATCTTGAACATTGTTGTGAGCATTGAACTAAGGTTAAGTGTGAGGGCTTGGACACCCCTATGCATCTGGATTTCTTGGTGTCCGAACTGCTCACAGGGTTTAGCTTGGGTATCACCTTAGTGAGGATGCTACTAAATATATTTATCTCAAAAATAGTTTACTAAAATCCATCGACTTTTTTTTTTTTTTTGGTTTGTCGAGACAGTGTTTCTGATTAGCTTTGGTGCCTGTCCTGGAACTAGTTCTTGTAGACCAGGCTGGCCTCGAACTCACAGAGATCCACCTGCCTCTGCCTCCCAAGTGCTGGGATTAAAGGCATGTGTCACCGCCGCCCGGCTAATCCCATCAAGTTATGTAAGGCAGACAAGCTTCTGCTTTGTAATTTTGTGTGATAGGTCTAATTTCATCAGCGTAGACTGCAGAGGGATGCTGTCAGAGGGGTTCAGATCAATTCACAATGCAGCAAATTTATAAAATTGAGGGAGAAATCCCCCAAAATACCCAAAAACAGGTGAGCAGAGCTAAAGTTGTTCCTTTCCCCCACCTTCTTTACAAAATGACTACGCTGTGACATTGAACACGGGTTGGTGGCATGCAGTATCCCATGTTGACCCTGGGAACTCGTTGCTTAAGTTTAAACCCCTCTCTCTACACACTCTTTGCTAGAAAAATGTAGATGAATCCTGAAAACACATGGAGATACACAAGAAATCTAAAGAAAATTCAATGCATTGAATTGTTACAATACTCCACAGATTGTATGAGGATCAATAATGCACAGCAGCCTTGATATTGCTTTAAAAATATATTGCTTAACTAATTGCACAGACCAAAACTGTTAGGCTGTTGTATGTTGTATGTCACAGACTGGACACTGAAACTCAAGTGTTCAAAGATTCACTCTGTATCACAGAGCTAGGAATGGAGTCTTAGGCGTAAAGCTAGGTGTTCCTGCTCCCAGTTTCTGCTCCTAGCCCTGTACCCACTGGCCGTTCATCATTGCAGATGGTCCAAAGATGGGGTCTCAATTCAAACTTTTCCTTGTTCTTTTGATTTAGAAAAAAAAAAACTAAGACATTCCTAGTTAATGTGTAGAATGCACTTCTACTGTGGCAAAAACTATAAATAAAAATATGTCAATTTTTCTCTAAGCAGTTCAGATTCTAGGTAGAGTCTTGATGGCTGAGTCATTCTCTCCACCTGTCCTTTTGTGACTCGCTCACAGGCCTGCAGTGAGGACGAAATGAAAAGCATTAACTGCAATAAGAAAATACATGTGCAAAGCTAATTATTATAAGTTTATTAGAATCATAAATATATGCAGATAAATTAATTATCTCAAGTTCTTCCTACCCAAAATTAATTAGTAGGTAATTAGCAACCCTGGAGAAGTTTCCTTTTAAAAGCTTCCATCTTTGTTATGAATCAGGAATCTCGATTTTTAATGAAGTTCCATGATGAAAGAGTTACAAAATTAGCCCTCACTGTATTCTGCAGCACTGCAAAAGTTAATTAATTCCCTGACATTCAGCAATGCAACTAAATTACTTTATACACTTGTTTGAGCTCAGTGTCTATAATCTTCTGATTGAAATAATAAGTGCCAAAATTGAGAATAGTGCTTATTATTTACCCATCTCCCACCCTGTTCCCCTCTGTCCCAGATGCTCCTCCTCAGAGCCTGAAGAGATCATCCTCTGGGACGAGGGGAAGGAAAGACCTTTACAGTTCACTTTTCAAAGTCCGAGCTTCTGAACAAAAGTTCATATTTTCTTTAAAACTTAAACTGAAGAAACATTCTAATGAGACTGCGCAGCGAAACACCTGCTAATTCGCTGTCATTTTAATGTGCGGTGCTGTTGGAATTTGTGCTGCTGTCGTGACTTATTCTTACATCACAAGATAATGAGTCCGGATTTTATTTCTGTTCTTTGCCAGACTTGTACAGCAGGCAAAGTGTTTGAAAATCAAAGGAAAAGAGGATATTGACTTGGATAATCTCTTCAGAGGTAAAAAAAATCAAAAAACAAAAAACAAAAAACAAACGAAACACACACACACACAAAAACAATACTAGCAAAAGCACAGAACTAACTGGCCTTTGCTTTTCACTGTGCAGTTTGTCTTATTTGTCTGTTTGGCATCATTGTTCCGATAGGCAGTGTTGCCAAGAGCCTGACCCGGTCGAGCAACTCTTAGATTCATGGCCTGATACCACTCTGAGAATAACAAGCGCTGTTACTTCAAAGGCCCTGTCCTAGTTTCCTCATTTTTAAAGGTGAAAGGCCTTTGTCGTCTCAGCACTCTTGTTCATGTCCGGAAAGATCCAGTCTCGTGGAAGCCAGTGTTTCTGATGTGCTCTCTGCTTCCACAGGGGCCACTTAATGCAGCCGGGAAAGTCACTGTGGTTGACAAATTGGATGGTGTGAAATTGCGTGTTATTAGTAGGTCAGGTGGAAAGTTACAGCAAAGGAAGCTGACATCAGAAATGAGAGGTTTGTTGAGGTTGTGAAAGGAACAGCATGTCTTCATTTAGGTGTTTCCTTCCAGTGCCTGCTCAGTACAAACAGGAAGTGAGGCCCGCTCCGTGACAGCCAGCTAAGGTCTCCCTTTAGCTGCCTTGTCTTGGCATTGACATTTTGATCTGGTCGGATGAAAACATTGGTCATTGCAGTTACAATGCTATGTCTTCAGCCACTGTGGTCCCAAAATTCTTAGCTCTCAAATCATCACTCATCTGTCAGTGAGTTTCTGCTGAATTGGGTGGAAAATGAGCCCAGCTGGATAGCTCTTTAGCTCAACTTCACTGCGGTCCCCTGACAGAGTTCTCTTAAGATAAGGAAGGACTGGGCCGTCATTGCACCAGAGGGCTGTGATGGCCAAAGCGAAGCTGCTCTTTTCGGATGGGACACAGCTCAGCTTGAGGTTTGAAGAACTGTGAATGTCCATCTTAGCACAAAGATAGGGTCTTTTTCGGAGTAAACGGGGAGGGGGCAGTTAAGGTACTTGGCTTTCATTGAGCATTTACACGTTTCTCAGAAGAATTTCTGTATAATATAACCAGAGCTAAGCCCTGCTTTAAATAAGTAATGCATATTTTAGAAGCTGCTCCAAATGTTCTCATCCATTTCACCAAAGCTTCATTCTGTAAAGCAGCATGTTTTGGAACCACATAAGAAACCTTAAAAAAAAAAAAACGTGTTGGTGTTTTAATTCATATTTTGACACTTTTGAAAATTTCTGCAGGGAGTAATTATGTATATGTTCCTGTTAAAACAGATACACAGTTTTGTGCTTCACATAGTAAAAGTAGTAATGAGGATCATCCTGACCGAAATAGAAAATATCTCTAGCAAAAGGCATTTGCATAATGAGAAAAATGAGTCTCTTCCAGCTCGCTCAGTGCGCTTGTTCCTTTCTGCGCCATTTGTAAGAAGTTTATGCCCATATGTTTTTATTTTTTTCCTGCATTTACTGAACTCTCTAAGTCAACCGTTTTCACATCCTCTCAGGGGAGGTCTGTAAGTGACAGCTAGGGCAGTGATATCACAGGACGTGTGGGAAGCTCTCGCTGTACAGAGCACACGGTTGTCTCAGAGGTTGGGGGAGATGCATCCAGATGTCTTTTCCATTGCAGAAAACTGTACCGGCCATACATGGCACCTGGTCCCTAGCCTGACACATCGCTTTGACAGCAACTTCTGTATCCAGTCTGTCTTCAGTATTATAATTAAGGTCATTTGCTCTGTTTCTAATCTGGGTGAGACAAAATAGTAAAACTGAACATCACTGCTATGAGATTAAATAATTGCTTGATACCCTTTATTGTTAAGCCTGTAATATAGGCTTCAATTACAATTCCTCATCTTTCCAATCTAACTTTTATTTTGATGTATAGATTTGAATGAATGTTAGTAGGTTTGTGCTTTTGTTTGTGTTTTTTGTTTTGGTTTGTTTTGTTTTTAAGGAAAATGAGCTGAAATGTGTTCTCATTTATTCTGTGAATGGAAGTTGTAAACACTGGGTTTTTTCCTCGGTTGTGTACAACGTGTGGACATAGCTTCTGATTTTCATATCGCAGATGTGTTTTCAAATTTTGCTAGTGACCATCTTTATCTTTCAAAGCATTTTACTTATAATAAATATGATGATTGTCATATACTTATGGTTCTTCTCAAAGCTCCTGTTTTATGGTCCACTACAGTTTTTAGAGATTTGTGTGATTTGGAGCATCTTCCCGGGAAGAATATATAGAAATGAAAATGACCAGAAATTCCTGTCTAGTAATGCACGTTTGTGGAAGGAAGCATAGTCATCTTACAAGGATATCTGCTGGGCAGATATCGATGGGCAGTAAGGCAGAGTCTGTCTTACCAGTCTGTGCCAGGTATTGCACCAATAGCATGGCAGGAGGCAATGCCCCTTTGTGCCATCTGTAAGTGGGACTCATGGATGTGGAAAGTAATAGTCGTAAACATGTCCCTTCTCCAGGATGGGGTTGGGTATCCGCTAAGTTTCCGAACTTTTACCTTTGCCCAGTGAATGTTCCATAGAGGACAAAAGACACTCCTTTAGTCCAAGTTGAGCAGAGCCATTACATTGTTAGCTGTGTCCTTCCAGGGAGGGAGAGCTAGGTCTCAGTACCTCAGACCTGTCAGGGCCACCGCACTGCACCACGCTGGGGATCCCTTTGGAATTTTGGTAATTTTAACTAAAAGTTGCTTCTTTTTTATATGTTTATCATTTGTATCTAGATCATTTGTTACTAGAATGCAACTAGCTCTCATCTTGTTAATCCATTAGTTTTATAAGTCCCAAATTAAAACATAAATGTAGATGATAAGTCTTTCAGTTATTTTTCAAGGGTTTTTATGACTGGCACAGAAGTATATGTGATAATCCTACAGCCATCATTATTTCCCCCTCAATAGACCATGGCCATTCTTCTAAGCCAGTAAGAAAAGGTAGGGAATCCACAACCGACCACTCTACTTAACCAATCGTTATGTCAAGAAGCAGAACCTGACTCGAAGGGGGGCCTTGTGCACACCTGCCAGTCACCAGCTCCTGCCCGGGAAGCTCTGCTGTGGTTCACTGGCTACCGGTAATGCTTCCCCATCCTGAGTGTTTTATACATGGAATCGTATGCTCTGTGCTCGGAAACATCTGACCTTTCTGAATGGGGATCCAGCCAAGTCATATTTCCCTTGTTACTGTTGCCATATACTGTTCAACGCTATGCAGATACCACAGTCTATGCCTTTTTTCAGTCTTTTGCTCTTCACAGTGGAGCTGCAAGTGTGTGAGTTGGTGCCTCTGTGTATATGTTTGTGTGAGTAAATTCAGTGAGTGGAATATCTGGGTGATGTAGATAATTCGTGGGCTAGTCTAACATATGCTTGGAAAGCGCCATGGACATATAATCCCAGCCTGAGATGGAAACTGCAGTGTTCTGCCCCTCCCAGCATGTACGACGCTCTCCAATTTCATTTAATCTTTTGAGCTAACTCTGGGGATTTAATAATATTTTAAATTTGTGTTTACCTGAGTTGAAGCTAAACAATGTTTCTTATTTAATGACTATCGCATTTTGTGTAGTTCCTTCCCATTTGTCTTTTAGAGTATTTCCTTCATGTTGACTTGCAGCTCTGTACACAGTATGTGAGTCCCATTGTAGGATGCGTGTATTGCAGTCAATTTTCTCCACTCTGGTGTGCAGCTGTACACAGCGTGTGAGTCCCATTGTCGGATGCATGTACTGCAGTCAACTTCTTCACTCTGGTGTGCAGCTGCACACAGCATGTGAGTCCCATTGTCGGATGCATGTACTGCAGTCAACTTTTGCACTCTGGTGTGCAGCTGTACACAGCGTGTGAGTCCCATTGTCGGATGCATGTACTGCAGTCAACTTCTGCACTCTGGTGTGCAGCTGTACACAGCGTGTGAGTCCCATTGTCAGATGCATGTACTGCAGTCAGCTTCTTCACTCTGGTGTGCAGCTGTACATAGTGTGTGAGTCCTGTGGTCGGATGCATGTATTGCAATCAACTTCTTCACTCTGGTGTGCAGCTCTGTACACAGTGTGTGAGTTCTGTGGTCGGATGCATGTATTGCAGTCATCTTCTGCACTCCAGTGTGCAGCTCTGTACACAGTGTGTGAGTCCTGTGGTCAGATGCATGTATTGCAGTCAACTTCTCCACTCTGGTGTGCAGCTGTACACAGTGTGTGAGTCCCATTGTCGGATGCATGTATTGCAGTCACTTCTCCACTGTGGTATTTGCTGTCTTGTACCCTTCATGGTATTTTGTCACAAATACAAATTACATCTTTCAGTACAACTCAACATCTCTGGTTTTCTCAAAACCTTCATGCCTTTAAAATGTTCAGCATGTTCCATGTTCATAAACTTGTGTTGCTAATTTTCATTTTAAAAATCTTAAAGGCTTTCATATCACAATTTATTTCTGGAATGCAACCAGAACTAATTTCCTATACAGTATAAAATAATTATCAAAATTTACTTTTTTCCAGGAATTTGCAGTTGATTAAGTAGCGTGGGCTAAACTGCCTATCATGTTGTCTTTTGCATTGAGGTATCATTTGTGGTAAATTAAGTTACCATTTATGCACTGATCTGTTTCTAAACAATACTCTGGTTCATTGGCTTATTTGCATTATTTTGTCAATGCTACACTGTCTTACTTACCACAACTTTATATAACCAATTGTAGCATCTAAGAGCAGCATTCTTCCAGGCCTGTGTTTCTCCTGTTCAGTTATCCTGACTACACTGGGCATGGTGGCACACCACACATACCAGCTCCAGAGAGGCTGAATTAGCCTGGGCTAAATAGAGAGATCCTATCCAGGAAAAGGAATCAGAAACAAAAGGAAAATATATTGTCCCCTTTACACTTCTGATTAGCTTAAGTATGTGCATACACACATACACACACACACACACCATACAATTCACGGTGAGTTTAATTAGATCTGAGGTGATGCTGTCATCTCATTTCAGCTGATCTGACATCTCATTCACGGACATGGTATACTCTTCAGTTTAACTAGATTCTCTCTCTCTCTCTAATGTTTTTGAGTGGTTTTTGAGGCAGTTTCCCTGAGCTAGCACACCTGCTACAGTGCTGAATGGATGTAATGACAGAGAGGCATCTTTGTATCATTCTTAATCTCAGAAGGAAACTTATTGTTGTAAGTTAATAGTAAGTATTAATAATATAATAATTATTATTATTATGTAGTTTTTATTAAGGCCCTTAGTAGAGTGAGAAAAAATAGCCCATTTCTAGGTTGCTGGGGCTTTGTTTTTATAAGTGGGTAGTAAATTTTATAAAATACTGCCCTGGCTCTATTGGGATGGTTATTATTTTTCTCATATATTCTATTAATATGGGAACTTTTGTTATAATGATCCTCATAGAAATTTATTGCTTGGATATATGATTATATTGTAAGTATGGAAAGTGTGCTGTTTGTTCTGGGATGATTCAATGAGTCTCAAGTAACTACCTCCATATACTAGTACCCAAATCGAGCAATAGAACCAAGAATTAGGCAGACCTTGCCTTGCATATATCTAAGGTGTGTGAGTTTTAGTTGTTACTGTTAAGCTCAAAAATACCAGAGCCCAAATAGCACCATCCAGATTTCAGTTACTGAGGTGAGTTAGCTGTAAGCGAGCTCACAAGGGGCAAGTGCACAAACCACCACGTAAGTGCCAGCTCTCACCAAGATCTGTAGCCAGACATCGCTTCTCTTCAGGCCATACGACAGGGAAGCGTGTAATTGCTGCTCACTCACTTCCCAGGACTAAACCCATGCAGCATTTTACAAGTTTTGCTTCTTTATAAAGATACTCAGCCAATAAATCTGAAACAAACAGAAAGAAATGATACCATCTGAAACTACCATCAACTTTAAACAAATTTATGGGGGAAAGTTGGCAGCCCCAGAAATAGACCTTTCTTATGAGCTATTAATATGAGTGAAGGAGTGGCCATGACCAAACAGGATGGAGATGCCCCTCACTCAGTAATGCTGGCAAAGAAACTAAGCACATCAACATTTTTAATGTCGCAAGTCACAGTAGTGCGGCTTAGACCACACCTGGCTGTTCGAGAACTGTTAATGTTTTATCTAAAATTTGTAAATCCTGGAAAAAAAATCATTGCTCTCTTCATTGATTGCAAAGTTCAGTTTTTGTATTTTCAGCTGGGTGGTGAATTTTGCAGCTCCACATTGCTATGTGAAATGAGAACTACCTACATCTTATCAAAGACTTTTCAAATATGTTCGAGGAAGACACTGATAATAACTTTCCTTCTTGTGCTGTCATCATGTTTGATATTGCAGGTTTGCCAACCTCACATGTGATGGGAAAGAGTCGTTCATTTTCTGTTCTTATAAAGAGTATATTTAAAATGCATGCTTTTTTAAACTGTTCAGGTGAATTCACCAGAAAGAATTTGAGTCTGGAGATTTTTTATTAGCAGACTGTTCCTCAATGAATTGGTAGTTAATTTCTTTAATAGGTTTGTGGTTTAAAAGGTGGAATAACTTGCCCAGAGGTTTAAATAACTTTTTTAATATGCTTTGTTATAATGAAGTCACTCTTCAGGCAGCTGAGGGAGAAACATCATCCATGGTTCCCCCCCACACACACACACAGCCCCATGAAGCTTACTGGCTACAAGACAAGAGGTGGCCATTGGTGAAATAGTGGAAAACTATTATGGATGTAAGCGTCTGTGTTCTAATTGGAACTGAGACTTGTTCCCCCAAGAGAGAGCTTGAAACCGGTGCTGTTAGCTTGGTCAAAGTCCATGTTTTAGGAGTTCATAGGATCTAGGGGTCAACTTATTGCTTCTGTTTCACTTATCGGGTATGTTCCCAGACTGCCTTCTAAACGTGTACCTGGAGACTGGTGGTGCCCTTACCCTTGATCCCAAGTACTTCTTAAGCAGTAAAGAGCAAACTCATGTTTGATCAAGGTGCTAATAATAAACAGTTCCATTATTCAAAAAGCAAAACAAATAAAATCCCAGGAAGACATAGGCAGACTGTTTTCCTGCTTGAGTGATTATACTTAACCTTTCTCAGAGACACACAGCCAGACATTATGCAGATAAGGAGTCTAAATAGGAAATCTCCACTGGGATGCCTCAGGGAATCCTGAGGAAGAGGGGGCAGAAAGATTGTAGGCGTCCGAGGGGATGGAGGACATCCGGAGAACATTGCCCACTGAATCAACTAGGCAGGGCACTTATTGACTCACAGAGACTGAAGTGTCAAACATAGGGCCTCCTGGGGCCTGCATCAGGTCCTCTCCATATGTTATGGCTGTTAGCTTAGTGTTTTTGTATGTATCTCTGACTCTTTTGCCTGCTCTTGGAATTCTTTCCTCCTGGTGGGTTACCTTGTCTAGCCTTGGTGTGAGGGCTTTTGCCTTGTCTTGCTGTATTTTATTTGGTCATGTTTGTCTCTTGGAGGCCACTCTTTTCTGAAGGGAGATAGAGGGGGCAGCAAAGGTGGGGGTGACAGGGAGGAACAGAGAGAGGGGAAACTGGTCAGAATTGTACTGTATGAGAGAAGAATCTACTTCAATAAAAACTTTTTAAAATGGGGCAAAGCTTTTGATATATAAACCTAGGATTGGGGCTATAACTCCATGGTAGAGCATTTGTGTAATACACAAAAATGGATATGTAGGGAAAGATTAGTAGTTTTATGTTTGTGACAGCAAGAAAGTGATAAAATGTGTTCAGCATAAGCTAAAAATCATTCTTCATTATCTTAATGTGTGTGTATGCATAGTTCTAATCATTTGAAATATAGCTAGAAATTAGAATTTCAAGTGTTGGATAAAGAAAAAGTGTGCCCGTGAAACTCCGCATTTTGGTATTGGAGATCATAGATTCCTCTATGATTGCAGTTGCAGGGATCTCCAGTTATAGCTCATTCTCTCTCCCTGTCTCCCCTCACTTCTGGCACTAGAGATTGACCCTGGAGCACTATACTGAACTATTCTGCTGGCCTTAGTGTTCTCTCTCTCTCTCTCTTTTTTTTTTTTTTTTTTGGTTTTTGAGACAGGGTTTCTCTGTCTCACAGCCCTGGCTGTCCTGGAACTAGCTCTTGTAGACCAGGCTGACCTCGAACTCACAGAGATTCACCTGCCTCTACCTCCTGAGTTCGGGGATTAACAGCTGGCTTCTGCCTTAGTGTTCTCATAGTCACCATGAGCAACATGTAGAAGGATGTTGTAGCTGTACTAGCTGTTACAACCTCCCAGCTTGCAGTTAGTTCTGGGTTTGTAATTGCGTGATGCCTTAAATCCAGAGGCTCTGTGTGAAAGTCTCAAAAGTCCCAAGTCCAAATCACCATATGTGTTGGTTCCTGGAGAAGATGGCCCTCTTGTTACATCCTTGTTTTCAGTTTTGTGAGGCTTCTCCTTACTGATTTCCACAGTAGTTGGACCAATCTGCTTTCACAGCAACAGCGACTGAGGGCCTCTCTTTCTCCACAGCCTCGCCAGCATCGGCTGCCAGTTGTTGGCCTTATCCATTCTGGGTGTGCAGAGATAAAACTTTCAATGTCCTTCTAATTTGTATTTCCTGAATTGCTAAGGGTGATGATTTTTTTTGAGGTATTTCTTAACCAATTTTATTACTTCTATTGAGAACTCCCTAACCCATTTTCAGCTGGGTCATCTGTTTCCTGAGTTCTTTGTGTTTTTAAGTTCTTTGAATATTTTGAATATCAGTCCCCTGCCAGATGTATATCTGGCAAAGATTCTTTCCCATTCTGTGGGATCTTTCTTTACTTAATTATTTCTTTAGCTGTGCAGAAGCACTTTAGTTTTATGGTTGTCCTTAATTCTTGGGCATATGGAGTCCAATTCAGAAAGTCTAGTTTTAGTTTATCCTTATTCTAATGTTAACCTATATATCTTATTTAGGAAAATGTGGCCTCATATTTTTATATTTAAACAAGTACTGTTCATGATCTTACAGTTTATTTAAAGATTAAGGTAATATACCCGTTTAATGTTGTTTTCTACTTTATGTGAACATCATTTAAAAAAAAAACACATCTTACTTCACTAACTTGGATTCAATTTCATATAGAGATTCTGTTATACACTTGAAACTTAAAACTATCGTGGATAATACTGTGTGTGTGTACTCACACCTAGATATGTATGGGTTACCTTGTTCTAAAATGGTCTTAATTTAGTAAAGGAATATAATGCTGTTATTTATATGCATATCTGTGTGTGCATGTGTGTGTGTGTGTGTGTTGGATTGTTTAATGCTTCTAGAATCTTTGGATATCACAGACACGTGGGCCTTAGGATCATTGCCAACACTAAGGAATTGATTACCAGATGTTTAGATCCCATCTTTGACCCCCAATTTGTGACTGCCTCTCCTAGTGTTCTGTGTTTCATGGAAACAAGCTGGCATAGCAATTCTCATGCTCAGGAGGGTAGACTTCAAAGCAGGCAATTTAAGAGACTCAGAGGGCCACTGTATGTTGCTGTATGTGCTAAATCTTTAGGGCTCCAACATCATACAACAAACACTAAAAGACACAAAAGGTGTCAGTCTACACAACATAATCAGAGGGAACTGAATATCCTGTTCTTTTTTTTTTTTTTTTGCTTTTCTCCACATCCCTTTTCTTTTTTTCTTTTTCTTTTTTTATTTTTCCATTCAAAATTGACCCTTTCTCCCCTTCTCCTGTTCCCCTCCCACTCCCCCACTAACCCTCCTTCCTCCCCCTCCATCCTTAAGAGAGGGCAGGGTACCCTTCCCTGTGGGACGTCCAAGGCCCTCCCCCCTCCATCCTGGCCTAGGAAGGTATACATCCAAGTAAACTAGCCAATACATGTAGAAGCGACAGGTCCCAGTGCTATTATCGATGTGTCAGTCCCCATTGGCAGCCACATTCAGAGTCCGGTTTGATCACATGCTCGTTCAGTCCCTGTCCAGCTGAATTTGGTGGGCTCCCATTAGATCAGGCACACTGTCTCAGTGTGTGGACCAGCCCCTTGTGGTCCTGACTTCCATGTTCATCTTCTCCCTCCTTCTGCTCTTCAACTGGACCTTGGGAGCTCAGTCCATTGCTCTGATGTGGCTGTGGTTCTCTGTCTCTACCTCCATCCATCGGACAAAATTTCTATGGTGATATTCAAGATATTCATCAGTGTGACTATGGGACAAGGCCAGTTCAGGCACCCTCTCATCTGCTGCCCAAGGACCTAGCTGGGGACCCCCGTGGACACCTGGGATCCCCTCTAGAGCCAAGTGTCTTGCCCACCCTAAAATGGTTCCCTTAATGTAGATATCTTCTTCCCTGCTCCAATATCTGCCCTTCCTCCATCTCCACCCTCCCACTCCTCCAAGCTCTCCCCAGTCCTTCCCTTCTCCCTTCTCCTTCCCCCTCTCCCATTTCCCCAACCCGACCCCCACCTCTACCCCCAGCCCCGTGCTCCCAACTTTTGCCCGGTTATCTTGTTTGCTTCCAATTTCCAGGAGGATTTATATATGTTTTTCTTTGGGTTCACTTTGCTATTTGGCTTCTCTAGGATTGTGAACTATAGGCTTAATGGCCTTTATTTATGGCTAGAGTCCACTAATGAGTGAGTACATACCATATTCATCTTTTTGGGTCTGGGTTATCTCACTAAGGATAGTGTTTTTTCTATTGCTATGCTATAATAATGCTGCTATGAACATAGTTGAACAAATGCTTTTGTAGTATGATTGGGCATCTCTTGGGTATATTCCTAAGAGTGGTATTGCTGGATCCTGAGGTAGGTTGATTCCCAATTTCCTGAGAAACCGCCACACTGATTTCCAAAGTGGTTGCACAAGTTTGCATTCCCACCAGCAATGGATGAGTGTTCCCCTTACTC